>JABASD010000889.1:0-54171 GCA_019776165.1 Pogonognathellus flavescens | reverse complement strand
TAATAACTTTCGTAGTATACTTATATCGTAGCATGTTACTTAGGGTCTTCGCTAAACTAGCTCAGAGTCAGTAGTATTTCGATAAAAAGTCTACATTTAAATCTTTTCGTTTACAAAATTCACACTATGTATAGTAAGTAGGATTCTGATTTGCTATATTGCAATTAGTTAGTTTGCAAGTTTTATTTAAGGTGCACGTATAACATTTCCGACTAACTGTATACTGTGCATAATAATATAACTTTACATTCGCATTCCAAACATCCTTGTTTGTGACATTATTGCTGCAGTGTGTAGTAGATATGTACAACATATTTAATGTATTAATGGTTAGTTATTATTATCAGTGAGGGAAATGGATTATTAGTTTTATACAATATTAGTAATATTAAATAATGTCATTATCTCAGAATTGTAGATAGGCAAGTTGGAAATTATAGGAACTACTGTTAAGCTATGGAAAGAACTTTTGGGTATACTTTAGGTCTGTCTTGTGCATGAAGAAACTAAGAAGGAGAAGAAGACAGAAAGGACGAAGTTGAAGAAGGAAGAACGTGTACGCCTCTGCTTTGGTGCAGTGCATTATATGAGAGTTTTCTTGCTTGTGGTTATACATCTAGCAGAAGATTAGAAGTAGTCAAGTAAATGCAAGGCTCGGCCGAGAGTGTTGTAGACGTAGCACATACAGTATGAGAGTAGTAGTAGTGCATTGAGACCGAAAGAAAGAGTAGGGCGAACCACGCCGACAAAATTACACACAGTAGGGTACATTATTGTAGTTTTAGTACGCAGGTTTACGTGTATACCTCGGCAGTTCGGTGTAGTACTATCATGTCGTCTCTCTAGCTCTGTATATACGGCGAATGTGTTATAGCCAACACTATTGCTGTTATTCGGGTAATATATATATTTGGAGACTCTAGGACGAGAATAGTATTGCTGGAATAGGCAGTATCTGTGTAATATGTGTTATGTTGTCTATACACTGCTATGAAAGAATACTGCAGCCAAAGCGAAAGCCAGCCAAACGAATCCGAGCTGAGTAGAAAGGCAGGCAAAGAAGAATCCGAATCCGCCTCGGTTTCTTATGCGATGCCTGCTGGTGCCTTGCTGCTTGCTTTGCTTTGCTCCCATGGACTCCTACGGAATCAAGGAAAATAAAGTTTTAGGATAGAAATAGCTTGCTCGTGCCGTTGCCATCGGATAGCTCGATGAGAAGGTGAAAGGTGAAGTGTATTCTGGTCGGAGACGAGGTCGGCGACGACTTATTCTCTAATCCTATCGTCGTACCGTATCATGCAGCCATGGAGGCTTGCAAAGCATTTATAATTCTTTACGGACATTGGCAATAAGAAGTAAACTTATCTTTGCCTGGATATGTAATGTAATATTTATTATGTAGTCACAATATTATATGCCGTGTGACCTACCTCTTTTCCCTTCCTCTCTCATGCTCTTACTATTCTGTGTGGAGAGAGAATTATATGGAGTACTTATACTACTACTGCTAGACTAATACTACTACTACTTGCAGTAGTATTACGTATACACAGCACTACTACTTATTGTTAGAGTTGTGCTATCGGAATCTTCCGTGAATTCTACTTTTTCGGTTTTATTTTATTTTATCTTGCACATCTATATGTCATGTGGTGCATAGTAATGTAGTTCCTTAATCTGTCTTGGTATGCTAAATCTGTGTAAAACCAAACCACTACTTACTTACTGCTTCCTATCTTTTATGTAACCTTCAGGGCAAACTCATTCTGCAATTCAGCACTGCCACCACCACCGCCATCGAATAATGTATAGTGAAAGCTGCAATTCTACAAATGTCCCTAATGGTTTTCTCTACATATGGATGGTTTGCGGTAGGGTGTGGGTTTAAATGTACCAGCAATGAAATAACACATTACTATCGTACGTAACTCAGTCCTGATACACCTCATAAGCTTTGAATGTCACTTATTTGAATATTAAATGTCTCTACGTAAGTATTATACGTGACTACGACTGAATTGAACCGTTCGTGAAATTATGCATTTCATTCATTTTCCATACCATTCTTTGTTGTGTCTCTGTGAGAAATGTACTGCAGGGATGAAATAATAGGGATGAAAAACTAATGAAATTATGTTTGTACTTGCAGATGACGCGGAAGCAGAAGGCGAAGAACAAGGAGCAAAATTTAGATAATCTTAAGCAGGAATTAGAAATCGATGACCATAAAATTCCTTTTGAAGAACTGTATAGGAGGCTCCAAACGAATCCTGATACCGTAAGAACCAAAATCGATTGGAATAATATTATTGTCATTCGTTTCGTTACGACTAAGCTTTTTAAAACTATAACAAGACTATAAAGTAGTAGTTCTTTCCATAGCAGTCACTTCAACGCTGCTCTATAAGATGTCACTATATCCTATACCGGAGTGTGTCATGTCAACTTTTAATTTGGAATTATCTTATTACTTATACTTTGCTTATAGTTACTTTCTAAGTAGAAAGTTGAGAATGGATGAGAATATGAAGTAACTACTTAGGTAAGATGAGATGCAAAATGCAAAGCAAGTAGTAAAAGTATATAGAAGCTCAGAGAATATTGTGGGTTCCAAGTTGGGTAAAAGTAAATTGTAAAAACATTCCAGACAGCTAAGACTTAAGACCTGGCTAACACACGAATACTAAAGGAGAATGGAATTTTATATCATGTTTACTTTATTCTGCTACAGATACGAACTGAATAATATGATAATGTAGGAAAAGAGAGTTAGTTTCAGAACTATAATATACTCCAGTAGTGTAGGAAAAGTAATAACATATACTGCCACCTTACCTAACTTACAATACACCGAAAACCCGGAATGGAGAAGTTACAAACTTGATATATAGTTTTATACAAGTAAAATAAGTAAAAGATGATATTATATAGTCAGGAGGAAACGAAAGGATGAAAGTTCTTCTTGTCTTTCAGTGAGTGAGTATGGCAAAGACTTATTGCTTTCCTCGACTCTCCCGGAGTCCATAGGACGACGACAATACTAACAAATACGGGTAGTAGACATCTTAAGACATGTAGAGAGAGAAAGGAACTTGCAAGGGTTGTGTTGTGATAATTGCCAGTCAGAGCATGCAGAGCTCTTTCCTTGTCTAATCAGAGTGATCGTGACTTGCAATTAGTTAGTGTGAGATCTTCTATATAAGTGGCAGTGGTGAAAAGCCAAGAAGTTGCACAACAGATATAAGTCAGTCAAGAAAACGCAAAGATGAGATGAGAAACCAAAGAAGTCGTTTCCTGACTGACTTTCACTTGGCTGATTAGAAATCTATTGCAGTGCATCATCTTTGTTTTTTCCATTCTCCTTATTCGAGTCTCGTTCTTATAAAACTCATCCGTCCATACTTGCACAAAACACAGACGGTGAAACGGTCTTTAAGCCAGGAGTACTACCACACCGATGAATGGAACAGCGGAACAGCTTTGCTTTCACAGACTGTTTTCAAACTATACAGATATGATATAGATATAGGTATTCCTTAGAAGAACTAAAATTATGAAAGTGTGTGTAGTAACTGCAATCAGATGTTTTACTTCAACTTTCGTCCAGTACGTAAAATACTAATAAGTTTAATAAGGATTGACTCTGCAAAGAAAGACTATAAGATTGGAAACAACGCTTAGGAAGGAAATTACATACTACGGTTTCCTGTTTCGTTCATCGCGGAAGACTTTTGTATTATGCAATAGTTTTTAGATGTTCTGGAACTTGGAAGTCTACAATTTATTACAAAGACTGTATTTTATACTTACTTTTTACGGTTTTCCTATTTACTATAGCCGATAGAAGTTCGGATCGGACAGTCCCGTACGGACTTCGGATTCGGTGTTGGTGGTCCGAGATTAAGGCTAGGCCAGTAAGATTTTCGTTTCGTGTTGTTTGTGTGTGCAGTATGGTATAAATATAAGGAAGGGTAAGTATTTAAGGCCATGTAAGGCATACCGTAATAGGTCATAGGTATAGTAGAATGGATAGAACTTATCCCGATCCGTAACTTACAGAAAACACAAGTGAAAGAGCAAAGAGGGATTAATTTACCGTAATAGTACCGTGTTATACGTTTAGTGAACCGGAAAATCGAAGAAATTCGTGTTTTGTGTAATAGTGTAGCGTATAGTCTACATCTTTAGTTGTGGGGAAAGAATTGGACAAATGATGTAATGATGTTTCATCATTTAACTGCGGTGGGAGAGGAAACGGGGTGTGAGTGTGAGGCGAGGTGATTACCGTTAATGTAATGGCTCAGTCGTTGAGCAAATCAATAATAAAGGGGACCCTAGATCCTGGAATAAAATCTTTGATTGAAGCAATAATGAGTATTTCCTAAACTTATCGTCGATTCGCCGGAATGGTAAACCCCAGATACCAGGGTGGGTGTGAGGGATCAACTTTTGTTTACATTTATTATTATTTTATATTGACATGGCACGCTTGGGTAGAATTTCCATCTCTTGTAAGTTTTAAAGCTGATATTATGACGAGGTATATGTGCTTTTTGAATAATTAAAATTTCAAAGAGATTTAATTACATTTTTTATTGGTGAATTCAGGGATTGACGCAGGCGAAAGCCAGAGAAAATTTAGAGCGTGATGGACCGAATGCCCTGACGCCGCCAAAACAAACTCCTGAATGGGTGAAATTCTGCAAGAACCTTTTCGGTGGTTTCGCCCTTCTACTATGGATCGGTGCGATCCTTTGCTTCGTAGCCTATTCCATCCAAGTTGGCACGTATGAAGATGCGGTTAAAGACAATGTAAGTTTAAAATAGTTCTTTTTTATGTTGCGATAAGATGAAAATCTTGGAGTAGAATGAGATTGAAACAAGGAAGCATGGTAGAGTTAAGCATGAGATAATAAACGTGTGTTACCGTTTTAACTTCAATTCATCCGTAGACTTTTAGGATGACTCCGACGAAAAGAAAGAGTGTGGGCGGAGTCCTTCCTGCTGTGATTCACATTTAAAGAATCCGAAATTTATTACGTTACAGCACTTACAGAATCGCAACTTTTAAATGTTTGTACACACACGAGAGTTTCCATATAAAAATCCTACGCAAGCAGATGGTAATAGCGTTTTATAATTGTTACCTGCAGAGTCAGACAATTTCTTGCAGTTAAGATTTTTACGCACTGAAAGATATACAATATCTTGGCATTAATAGCATCCCCCAAGTATCCATCCAATTCATGAAAAGATATCATTATAAAGATTGTTAATCTAGATATATACGTATGTACGTTTTTTGTTTACATCCATGTTGTTACTTGGAAGGGAAGAGTTTAGTAATTAAGAAATAGTACATCCAAAAGAAATGCAACATGAGAAAGGTAAAATGAAAAATTCGATATTTTCAAAGATAAGAGGCTCATTGATTGCGAGTCGACAGATTCTTCATGTGATAATTGTATATCACTATATCCCAAAAAAGCATGTTTAATGTTTCAATGTCTGTAATAAATGCAAGGAGAGCTAAATTAACGAAACTAAATTACCAGTTAGAACAAGACTTTTCAGAATTGGAATTCAGATGTAAGATTCCACAATGTCATTCTTATTTATGTCCATTATGACAAAAAAATAATCGTGCCGACTTTTGGCAAAGGCATTCCCTTGTGGCTCTCTGCCTTTACGTTTATTTCTATTGATGCTGTGACGTTGTTGTATCTTGTATCTCGCTGTTTTATCTATCTGGGTAGTTTACTCAAGAAAATAACAAGAAAAGATGAGAAGGGGAAGGGATTAAGAATGTAAGTGAGCACCGAATGTTATTATCTACTGATATTATTTCTCAAGACTGTCAAGACTTCAAAACTAAGTCTTACTATACCCTATGAATCTGTGGGGAACTAACTATTGGTAGTATTTTGTAAGCTGATGGTAGAGTTGAAAAGTTGATTGGACCAAATTGAGATTTCAGGGCTGATGATGTCATTTTTTGTATATTATTCGTATACTTTGTTCATAATATCAATAGAATGAGCAATCCTATTTGGAAAGTTACTGGCTTCCTGATTTTCTTTTTTAGTTATTTTTTATGTTTCTTTGATACTCCGTAATCCGTATTACAACGGAAATACAGTATCGTTGTATTATTCTTTCATTCCAATACCTATATTGAAAGTAACGATTTATTTTTATATCTGTACTTGCGGCAAAAACCTTAAAAATCTAATTACCTGAGAAGTCACAAACGAAAGTACTGGAAAGAGATAGAAATAGAAAGCATGTGGTCGTGGTATATAAGAAAAGTATATAGACTTTCTATTTAATTTTATTTGTCATTGAGTAATAATTATGTTTAGTTTATTTGAAAACAAAGAATGTTGTTTACTGAATTCTGTATATAAGAATGAGACTTAACAAATTAGGTTAGAGTTGATGTGAAAAAGTACGGAATTTTCCATTGTGTGAACATAGGGATCATAGGAATTTTAAGTGATTTTGATAAGAGAGTATGAGGAATGTATACAAAATGCTTACCCATTTTTACAGAATTTAAATGGAAAAGGAAATACGAGAAAGTAACCCATCTGATATAAATGTTGATAATTTTTATTTCTTTTGTTTTACAGTTATACCTTGGCGGTGTATTAGCAATCGTTGTGATCATCACAGGCTGCTTTTCATACTACCAAGAGTCCAAAAGCTCCAGGATTATGGAATCTTTTAAGAATATGGTCCCCCAATATGCAACTGTGCTTCGTGAAGGTCAAAAGTTAACATTAAAAGCTGAAGAAATCGTAATCGGTGACATTGTGGAAGTGAAATTTGGTGATCGGATACCGGCTGATATACGAGTTGTGGAATCACGAGGGTTTAAGGTAAAGAAATAGTTGGAAAGCAATCTTCTATGTTCTATACGAAACGAGTTTTAAGAAAGAATGTTATAATTATTTGTTGGTTTCTGTAAATTTAGGTTGACAATTCTTCTCTGACTGGTGAATCGGAACCACAAAGTCGAAGCGCAGAATTTACGCACGATAATCCTCTTGAGACCAAGAATTTGGCTTTCTTCTCTACTAATGCTGTTGAAGGTAAAGAAAAAGATGAGAAAAAATCTTAAGATCTAAAATAATCGAGTCGTTTATTTGTGATCATAATCGAAAACATTATTCACGCTATTTGTTTTGATTTTAGGAACTTGTAGGGGAATCGTCATTAGCTGTGGTGACAACACTGTTATGGGACGTATTGCTGGTTTAGCTTCTGGATTGTCTTCTGGCGAAACACCAATTGCAAAGGAAATTCACCATTTCATTCATTTGATTACCGGTGTGGCAGTGTTTTTGGGAGTTGTTTTCTTCAGTGTGGCTATCATTTTGGGATACCATTGGTTGGATGCTGTTATCTTCTTGATTGGTATCATTGTGGCTAACGTCCCGGAAGGTCTTTTGGCTACTGTAACGGTACGATTAAAACCTAAAATCCAATGTCTTTACAATCAATGCCATTGTTGCCGTCATTCTCGTTAGTAAAAATGGGACGTGTAAACCATAAGATCCTCTGATGGGATTATTTTGTTTGCTTTGCACTATAAGGCTAAAATTTTGCACTGTAGTTTACTTTCTAAAAGAAAAGGTCGTCTGTACATAATCATCATGTCAGGCCAAGTTGAACAAATCGAACAAAAAGTCCCGTCTCGGATCCTGGTTTTCATAGTCGCGTAGAGTAGCACAACTTTGTTCGTGTATCTTTGTTTGCCTGAGTATGTAGTTATAGTCTGACGTGAAAAACGACAGGCAATTTATAAAGGTAATACAATGGTTGAATTGATTAAATGTAGGTAAATATTTTCTGTATTTGAGTGGAGTTTACATTTACTTAAGTGAAAGCAGTGAAATAAAGAATGTGTATATACACTCTGAAAGAAAGTTGCAAAATCGATATATTTGTATTATGTAGACTGAGTGTGGTTTTATGTTTCTTGTCTTTGCGGTTAGGTTTGTCTGACATTGACAGCTAAGAGGATGGCTTCGAAGAACTGCTTAGTAAAGAATTTGGAGGCTGTTGAGACACTTGGATCTACCTCTACAATCTGCTCGGATAAAACTGGAACTCTAACTCAAAACCGGATGACTGTCGCTCACATGTGGTTTGATAACCAAATTATTGAAGCTGATACTACTGAAGATCAATCTGGAGCTCAATATGACAAGACGAGTGAAGGATTCAAGGTACACAAATATGGCCAAACAGTATTGCATGCATTTAAACATCGTGAGCAGCTTGGTTGCTCATATACAATATATAATGTAGTTAACAATAATATTCTCAGCCAAAGTACTGTACGTATGGGAACTGATGATTCGCGTTTAGTGTGTCAGTGACGTACTGTACTAAAAACAAGAGAATAATGTTCGGTTTGAAAGAGCTTTTGTCTGAATTAATGGAATCTATTATGCAGGCTTTGGCCCGTTGTGCTGCTCTATGTAACCGAGCCGAGTTCAAACCTAACCAAGAAGGAATCCCAATTTTGAAACGAGAGGTAAATGGTGATGCGTCAGAGGCTGCTCTTCTCAAATGCATGGAACTAGCTCTTCACGACGTCATGAGCTACCGAGCCAGAAACAAGAAAGTCTGTGAGGTTCCCTTCAACTCAACTAACAAATACCAAGTTTCCATCCATGAAACTGAAGATTCTAGCGATCCAAGATATCTTCTTGAAATGAAGGTGTGTACAATACATGGGCGTCTGTATTTTTCATTATTTTAAATGACCCTTTAGATGACTAACAGTACCTATTAGTTTATGCAGTTATATGTTGATATAGCATTCTATATCGCGAAAATAATTAGTCTGTAGCCATTAGGGCTGAAAGTCTGGATTACAAAGTTTACATTGATATTTTGAGAACATGTAGTTGCACTATAGCTAATTGTATAGAGAGGAATGCTAAATTTGCTCTGTTTTGGTTGGCAGGGTGCTCCTGAAAGAATCCTTGATCGATGCGGAACTATCTTTATCGGTGGGAAAGAAAAAGTACTGGATGAGGAAATGAAGGATGCTTTTAACAACGCTTACTTGGAATTGGGTGGTCTTGGAGAGCGAGTACTTGGTAATTTAACGCTCCACAAACTTTCCTTGCTGAAAATTCTCTCTTGAATTGTTTTCCGTAGATATACACTTATCTGATTGTTGCGATATGTTTTACTGCATTAGTAGTATTAGTGTCGCACTGCCAATCGGGTGAATGTTTTATCATTGTGTTGATCTTTCAATGGTTATTGTTATGTTTCAAAGGATTTTGCGACTTTATGCTGCCTTCTGACAAGTACCCACCAGGATTTAAATTCGATGCTGACGATCCGAACTTCCCCATTGCTGGACTCCGATTTGTTGGTTTAATGTCTATGATTGATCCTCCTCGTGCTGCTGTACCTGACGCTGTTGCAAAATGTCGATCGGCTGGAATCAAGGTAATCATTTTACTCTTTTAGATCAAAGAGTAAACCTTGATATTATAAAAGCTTCATGTCTAAAATGATGAACATTTATAAATGTGGTGCATGTTAATCACTAGGTTATTATGGTTACTGGAGATCATCCCATCACAGCCAAAGCTATTGCCAAATCCGTCGGTATCATCTCTGAAGGTCAGTATTGCATTGCTGCATTAGTCCTTGCAAATCATATTATATAACTAAATGCACTTCTCATGTATGATATATTTGAAATGTTTCTGACGATTATATTTTTGTATACATTGTAGGAAACGAAACTGTTGAAGATATTGCACAAAGGTTGAACATCCCCGTCTCTGAAGTGAACCCGTCTGAGGCTAAGGCAGCTGTCGTACACGGAACGGAATTGAAAGACGTTAGCCAAGATCAATTGGATGATATTCTCCGAAATCACCCGGAAATCGTGTTTGCTCGTACTTCACCCCAGCAGAAATTGATCATTGTTGAAGGTTGTCAACGACAGGGTGCTATTGTGGCTGTAACTGGAGATGGTGTCAACGATTCACCTGCCCTGAAAAAGGCTGATATTGGTAAAATAAATAAACCTTTGAAGTTACTGGCAAAATGAGTACAAGGGCGAGACATACATATTTTACGTTAACATGGACAGGTGTGGCTATGGGTATTGCTGGTTCGGATGTCTCTAAACAGGCTGCTGACATGATCTTATTGGACGACAACTTTGCTTCGATCGTGACAGGTGTAGAAGAAGGACGTTTGATTTTCGACAACTTGAAAAAATCGATTGCCTATACACTTACTTCTAATATTCCTGAGATTTCTCCATTCCTGCTCTTCATCTTGTTCAACGTTCCTCTTCCATTGGGCACTGTGACCATTCTGTGCATTGACTTGGGTACTGACATGGTAAGTTTCATTGGAAACCGTATATCGATCTCAAATCATGATAATAACATTACAATGATGATCATTGTTTATTCTAATTTGAAAATGTTTAGCCCGGTATTAGCTCAGGGTTAAAAAAAGGTCTTCAGGTTGTACGCTAATTCAGTTTTCCATTAGAAAAGATTTGGCGATATTGATCTTCCGTGACACTACTACTTAATATTCCATCTCATACAAATCATTATGGATAATGTATTTTTGCATTATAGTATATTTTTACATATTTGCATATTATTATGGCTACACTTCGTATAGAACATTAATTAGCTTCGATCGCTAACAAGGAATGGCATGATGACTTACTGAAAAGTACCATTATATTTTATAACTCTAACAGTTTTCCAAACTCATTTTGTACATAATGTACCATAGCTCTTAAAAAAATAGCGTTAGAGTAGGTATTTGGCTACACAATAACCGTAACAATGTAGTAAATCACATTTTCTCGTCACCAGTAACATTGTTGAGTTTTAGTTAGAGTACTGAATTGAAATATTAAATTAGAAAGTAGTTTTTCTTACTTTTCAGTAAATTACCATATACGTGAGTGAGTATACCCTAGATAGGATTTTAATTGATCTTTCTTGAAACCCTTAGATAACAAATCTGTTACCTCTTACTCCGTACTTACTAAACTTCATTAATATACTTTCTATGCATTAAATTACTTATTATATATTTACTTACCATTTGTACCATCCATTTATCACCTCTAGTAATTACTTATGTAATACTGACTTGTTTTGTTTCTTTTTTCCATTTCTTACTAATTACTATTACCACTGCCACGTTTTACTTTACTTTTAGTTTGATTTCCAAGAACAAATTATACTTTCCCATTACTCTATTATTTGTTTCTTAATAATATAAATACATAGTCTAATCTTCTGTACCCCGGTCTGGTAGACTTTGGTATTGGTAACAAAGAGTTTTCATTCGTTGGTGGGATTTGACTTGATGCATGGCATTTCTGTTCGTTCTCTGTCACACTCACTAATAATTAAGTAGACTTCAATTTATTACTTGATTGAGTTGAATTGGAATGCCTTTCGCAATTGATGTTCCGCCTCGTAATTCTGTAGGCTTAGAGATCTTGAATCTATAGATTGTAAACTTTATTAATCTGTAGAAATTAAATCTATAGCTTTATATACTCTAGTAAACTAGCAATAGTAAATACTGTGTATCATCACGGTAGTTTTTAGATTGAAATTTAGACTAGAGTAGTTTAATACATTAGTTGTTTTCATGGAACTTCTAGACAAAAGTTTTGTAGTCGTAGTCTCACTTTTACCCACTGAAGCTATACTTATTATTTACCTTAATAAGTTATTTATCTGTGTGGGGTGGCTAGTATGAAGCAAAGTAAAGCAAATTAAGCAATGTAGTTCAGTGACTGACTGTCAAGACAAGTCTTGGTTGATAGATGGTCTGTCTGCTCTAGTCAGAGTCTGGCTTGACCTATGGGCTGGCTGGACTGGGTTTGTCATGGAATTTTTGTTTATAAAATATGGCTAGCTGTATATAGAAACACGCTTTCATCATCACTCGTTAAGACAGATCAAGCACAATCGACTTCGTCGTAACTAACAGCGAGAACTGATTGTAAGTACAGTCCGTGATTAACTTAGTTCAAAATTTTAATGCACAAACTGTCATGTAGTGAGTTCACTCAACACTCAAAATTAGCTTAACGATATATAACCCATAACAATTTGCAGGCTAAACTAATTCAAGATGATTATTATGATTTGGATTAAACAATGTAGCGATTTGAAATAAATGTATCGTAGAAATATTGCAGTTAAAATGAATATCCCTGGCTCTCTGTAGTAAAAGGGAGATTTTCAGGATGTTTTCAGATTTTGGGATCACATTTGTAAATAATATGTCTTGTTATAATTTTGTCATTATACTTTGTATCAATCTCATCAATCATGAATCAATGACTTAGCCTTTTCTGCCGTTGATTAAGTTGTACTTACTTACGTGGAAAGGAAAAGTGTTTGGGGTTGATTGCGATGTGCTATATGACGAGTATGGTTTAGCCGTGTGATTGTGTGTAGGTGCCAGCTATTTCACTTGCATACGAGGCGGCTGAAAGTGACATCATGAAAAGGTCCCCTCGCGACCCTTATAAAGACAAATTGGTCAATGAAAGGTAAATATTTTCCCAAACCGGATTTAGGCCTTCTGATATATTTCAGAGGGCATCTTGTCTGGTATTGTTGCTTACACTGGCGGCTTAGCATGTGAAAATCCGTGTGTCGCAACGTATCGTAAAAATATTTGTAGGTACGTTCTTAACGTATACGTAAATCGTGTCAGTAGTTAGTCTACCCAGTTTACTAAGTAATTCGAATGAAGCTGTAAAGGCCGTAAGCAACAAGATCTTTCTACCATGAAACGTACTCATAATGCGTCACATAGTGGAAAGATTTTTCTATTAAATCGCATAATACTTTTACTTAGTACAAAATACCCCTAATTCACCTTCTAACAATTATGCAAGTAACTTGAAAGACTATACTTACTTACAATTCAAACAGTGTTGTTCGCATTTCACAAAATGTTCGTAATATATGTACGGGATTGTTGCAGGACAAGTCGCATTCTGTCATTGTTATGTTATATGTCCATGTAAAGTGAAATGTAGTCTTCCTCCGCAACAATACTAATTATTATTGCATTCTTTGGTTTATTTGTCATTGAAATTGTCGTCCCGTTTAATCGTATTGTATATGTACAGTGACAGCATTACTGTTTTCGGTATTCTCCGCAAAAACCTAGTACTATGTTGGTTTAGCTATGTACCCTAATAGTTCAAAGCGTTTTAGTTAGCTAATTAGCTTTTACAGAGCGCTACCGTTCTTACAATCTAGTTTAATTGTAGTGTGTAGTATACTATGTGTGTCATAGATTTGTAGTTAGCAATTTATTCGTGCTAGCAAAATATAGCATTAGTACGATTACTATTAGTACTTAACTAATTTTAACTGTGTCTGTTGTCGTTTTTTAGTTGTCAGCTATAGCTATATAGCTGGAATAGTGTAATTCACACTGAGTAAGCCTTACGTGTTTAAACTGTACTTATTAGTGTCGTGTCACTTAATTGTTGTCTTTAGTATATGTAGTTTAGTTTGAAATCGTGACTTCATAGAGGTGTGTTCATTATTTCGGTAGTATTATAATTTTCTTTTTCTAGAGTTGTTCGTTCGTTCGTACACGCATTGTACATGTATTCGTATTGGCTCCAATTGTGTACATTGTACAAGATAATGTCGTTACAGTGTGTCATTATGTTTATGATTTATTTTGCCGTAGTTTGTTACATAGTTGTGTGTCATTGTTGTGGCTTTAACCGTGCAGGTCCCAGCTATTTCGTTGGCTTATGAAGAAGCTGAATCGGATATTATGAAACGACAACCTCGAGATCCAATTCGGGACAAACTGGTGAATGAAAGGTACAAAGTAATGAATTTCACACAGGAAATTGTGGGCTCGGGGATTTTCAACTTTAATCTATTAATAGCTACCTTTCTCTTTCTAAACAATACAACTATGTATGAAAATATTTTATTCAATGCAAAATTGCAAAAATACCTACCAGGAAAACAAAAAAAGAATACCTAAACGAAAATAGCGAAAAAGCTAACAAAATGAAGGCTACCGATCTACCAGTGCTGTAAACGTTTTGCATGGCTTGAGTTTGGCTTCTGAACCGTATTTTAAGTATTTAAAGGCTTATTACGTCAATGTTAGACTAGATTTTGGCAATGGTGTTCTGTTGAGGAAAGGTTCATTCTTTCCGTGCAAAAACAATAAATGTTAGTAAGGAAAGACTTCCATCTTGGTTTGGTAACATTACTTCGCGCTCCCAGGTAATCAAAATGAGTGTAGTGATATTATAATTTGTAAATCTTGGTGTTCTTTCGATGTGCTGAAGTAATAGCTTGACTGTGTGCGAAATGAAATAAGTCGTAATTTCTCAGTTTTTTACTAAAAATTGCAATTCTTTGGACTGCCTGCGACGGTAAGAAAATTCGGGTAGACACTTTGAAGTAAATTCTGAATGCCTTGGTCTTAATTGACTCCTAGAAGCCGGATGAATTGCATTGGTTGTGTTTTTCGTGTGAATTATCACTGCTATTGGTGTTTTATGTTAATGTCTGTGTATGCTACGTCGTCATATTTAAAATACCAGGCTGGTATCCGTAGACCTTGTCAACCAGCAGGTAACAGTAAGCTCACAGCCTCAACCGAAAGCACGAAAAAGCAAAGGATGTGATGATGTTGGATCCTAAATCACCAAAGGACTCTCCAAGAACCGGAGCCAGAAGAGTAGAGAGTTTGCAAATACCGTGAAAATTACAATTGCCACAAACGGCAGTAATTTAATTTCTGTCCTTTGACAATCTTTTTTATTTCTTTGAGTTGACAATTCAACAGAGAAAACGAAAACACGACTTTCATATAAATGATCATGTGTGCATACATTTACACACAAATACATTCAAACTTGTATTCTATATACGAGTGTTTTACACACACTGTAATTGTAAACTAGTGTAAAAGTATAAAGAGAAAGGTGAAAGAGGTACAGAACAGAAAGTGGGCAAAGGGTTTTACTTTTACTTTGTGTAAGAAGGGAAGTCAGGGGAAAACGCGATTACAGTGAGAGAAAACTGTTAGGCAGTTTTGGCAGATGCAGTTAATGTAAGATAAAATGCAACAAAAATTGACCTTCGGTTTGGAAATTGAATGAAATGGACTTAGGTTCCAGCTATTTCTTTGGCTTATGAAGCGGGTGAATCGGACATAATGAAAAGGCAACCTCGTAACCCAAAACATGATAACTTGGTTAATCACAGGTCGGTAATTCCTTGTATGTTTGGCCTGTTTTTCTTTCATTTTCATTTTGAGTTATTTTCATTTCCAACATTATGTTTAATTTCAATAGATTTGTCGTAAATTTCACTTTTTATCACAAATTACTGGGTTTTCCATTGTTTTCTCTCTGAACTTTTTGGCTTTTGCATCTCGCTCGAATGAAATGATAAATTCATATTATGTAGGTGTGACAAATATGTAATGCTATTTGAAATACAAATACTTTTAAAATAATTAATATTCTATTCTAAGTAAGAAAAAGAGAGAAACAAGGAAAAGTTTTTCCAGGAGCAATCAACATTTTTGTAAAATGCAGTTAATTTTCACTCATTGTTTTCATTGTTGGTAAAATGTCCTCTATATGATGATACACGTTATTATTGTAGAAAATGATGTGGGCTTTCACTTATTTCATTTCGCACATAAATTTATTGAATGACTCATGAAATTGTTCAGAAAAGTTGTAGTCAATAATTGTATTAGCAAGCACTGGAGTTAAAAATGGGAATTTTCCAAGCAAACCACTTAAGTTTAAAGTTGAACCTCTCCTTTCTGGAAACCATTGCCAATTAGAAGTTTAATGTTGATAACAATCTGTCAAACAAATAGATTAGAACGTTTTTTGGAATTCAGTTTGATACACTGTTTGGTGGTGTGCTGAATTAGCAACTGTGTGCTTTGTGTATTCCTTGTATTGTTAAATGTATTGATCGTGACATTTGTGTGGAGATATCGATGAGTTCCGTGAAGTGATTTATATTCATGTATTGTAATTTTGATCGTATGTTTTGCATTTTTATCATGTTGTGTTTCATAGTACATTGTAATCGTACGTAAATGTCATGTTAATAATTTGGATTGGCCACTGCCGAGTCTTGATAATGTTGCGATGTAACATAGACATGTTGACGTTGAATTTCAATACTACTCGCTGTGCTTTTGAAAACCATCTGCTACTCCAAAAACTACATAATCGCTTTCAGTCTTGCTAAACTGTTTCTATGTGTATCCAATTCCTGGGGGAAAGCAGCAATCTCTAATATGAATCTAAATGTAATCAAGGTTGATCTCCATGGCATACGGTCAAATCGGAATGATCCAGGCGGCTGCAGGGTTCTTCTCTTACTTCATTATCATGGCTGAAAATGGATTCCTTCCAATGGATCTCTTCGGCATACGTAAAAAGTGGGATTCGAAAGGTGTTAACGACTTATTAGATTCTTATGGACAGGAATGGGTACGTGCCATTATCACGCAGACTTTTTATTGAATTACATTCACATCTTGGAGAAAGTCTTAAACATAATGACTGTATTTTGTTCTTTAGACCTACAATGACCGGAAAAAGTTGGAATACACATGTCACACTGCTTTCTTCGTCTCCATTGTGATCGTGCAGTGGGCTGATTTGATCATCTGTAAAACGCGACGAAACTCTATCGTCCACCAAGGAATGAAGTATGCAACTTTCATTAACTCCACGGAATAACAAATATTTAGGGAAAGATTACATAGAGATTATGGCTAATGTCTTTATTTCCATCTTTTCAGGAATTGGGTGTTGAACTTTGGTTTGGTCTTCGAAACAGCCCTGGCGGCTTTCTTGTCCTATACTCCTGGAATGGACACTGCCCTTCGAATGTATCCACTCAAGTAAGTTATACATTTTAATATAAAACGATTCCGCCTAAATACTTAAAATATGTATGGAATATATGTATTTCTGAGAGTATCAAGCTAATAAAATTGATTTTTTGAATTTCAGGATTAACTGGTGGATCCCAGCTATTCCATTCTCAATAGCCATTTTCATATACGATGAGATTCGTCGATTCATCCTTCGCCGCAATCCAGGCGGTTGGGTAGAACAAGAAACATACTATTAGTCCAAACAAACTCTTAGTGATCGTAGCTATTATTCTATTAATATATCAAAGTTCTTGATAATCTTCAGTGACAAGGTGAGGTGAACGTCTAATGCGTACGTTGTAGTAAAAAAGGAAAGAAACAAATTGATCACACTCTTAAAATCCAATCATAAATGATTCAAACAAGTTGTTTAGGACATTTAAATAAGTAATATTACAGTAAAGTAAACTTATTATACATAAATAAATACAAAAGTGAATGAAAATTTGCCGTAGATAAACCAGAGAAACTAATTCGTTGAAAGAGAATGAGAGAGAGAAAGAAAGAAAGAGAGAAAGCGAGAGAGAAAGATTAAGAAAGAGAGAAAGTGAGTTCTCGTTCGTCTCGTCCCACCTACCCACACCACTCAATCAGTTGTTGCAATCTATATTATACTATCAATACTATACTAAAATAAATACAAGTACGTACATAATAATACTATGATACATAATAATAATGAATTTAACTATATAAAAGTACAGCTCCGAAAAGAAATAATCGAGTCGAATGACAGTGAAGTAAGATGACAATTAACTGAACTCTCATCCGAGAAAAATTCCCAAATAAGAAACTTACCTTTAAGTTATATAAGAATAATTATTATTAATTGAATAACTAATTACAACTACTAAGCATAGGTAATTATTCAAATCACTTTTTAGACGAAGAGAAATGTAAACTGCAATTAAATTTAAATATGCATAATACATACCTACATAACAATATACATAGTAAGATATAAACAATAAGCTACTTACTCCCTATACACAACTACGAAATAATAATGAGAGTTTTAGCAGAGGAAGAAGAAGATGAGATATATTAAAGAAATCATAGCGACTACATTAAATAAAAAACATACCTTTAGATAAAAAAGTAAAATTACCTACACACATAATACAACAATACTAATTGTAAGAAGTACTGTACAAGGAGTGAGACTCAAAGATAGAATGAGCTGTGAATGAATAACTAAAAAGGAGGGCTTAAAATTTACTTAAGCGACAAGTCGACAAGGAGCCGGTGTGCAAAGCTATATACATAAATAAAGCTAAGGCAAAAAAATCTAAAACAAACATCCAAAAGGGTTATATCCTTGGCGAAGTGACTCGAATATACCTTTTACCTTTAATAAAAACAGAAATCGTAATATGATATGGAAATACCTGTGTATGGAAACCAATAGTCAACCGTGTTGTTACAAGATGGATCATTTTATTTTTGTTTCTCTCTCAAAGTTTTAGTTGTTGTCCCACCATCGATGGGCCTCCACAATACATGTTAATGAATTAATAATAAATTAAATTACATACTGATAAATTGCAATATTATACTAGTAATATTATACTTACTATACATAATTAGCTACATACATAATAATTATTACTTAACCTAGTAAACATGAATACATGCTGTGTAAACGATTTTAGTGCTGTAATTGTATGTAATTGGATGTAACGTAAAGTAAAAGTGGAAAAAGTTAATACTATTGTAAAACTGTAAAATCTATTATATACTTTAAGCCGGCAATATCTGTCTCTCTTCCTCAAACAAATAAAACAAACCAGAAAGCAACATACTATATAAAACACAACACCGAAACAACAACAATAACAACCAGAGAACAAAAATATATTAAAACAACAATATATTACTATACTATACTTACAAGTATTCATTACAAAAAAAGTATCGTTATACAAATACTATTGGAATACCCACTACATAAAAGTAAATAAAGAAATTACATCTATCTCATCCAAAGTAAAATTTTCTCGCTCAAAACACAAAAACAGGAACAACAACCAAGAGCAGGACGAGACAAGAGAATTTTAGCTAAATTATACTTGTACTTGTTCTGCCTGTGCATTAGTTATTGATTTAAAAAATCATACTGATTATTAATTACTATCCAAGTACGATTATACAATATACTAAATAGTAATAGTAGTTATACTATAGGGAAAAAAGTTTTAGCTTGTACAAACTATCTTAGTACACATTTGATCGTGAACCTAACGTACACACACCACAACAATATACACATGCTAATAACATACATAAATAAAACCACACTGAAACAATACAATATACTACAACAACAACAATATACCAGCTATATTATTAATGTAGGTGTATTATGATGAAGTATAAAAAATAGTGAACTAAAAATAGGTATGTATTACTATAAGAATTTAAGAGAAGGAAGGAAAATCAGTACATGCATTTTTTGTAGAAGTCCACATCCAGTGCTATAATACGCTACTGTTATACTACTACATACAAACATACTACTAATAAATATTAATATACAAATATGAATTTAAAGTATCGTAAGGCAAAGTAAATACTTACAGACTCAATTTTAGTAAGAAACTTAATAAAATTGTACATTGAATTAATTACATTAAATGTCAGTACATAAATAGTTTGAATTGTTGTGAAAAAGATAGATGTGAGCGAGAGAGAGAGAGAGAAAGTGAGAAAGGTAGAAAGAAAGAAAGGCAAAATTTGAAAGAAAGTGAGAGAGAGAGAGAAAGAGAGTCAGTGAAAGAAAGAATTGGAAAAAGTGAAGAACTCTGTGAGTTTGCAGCTTTTGGCTGGCGTGTGATGATGAGGAAAATGATTAAACATTACATTACGTTACATTACTACTTACATTACATGAAATTATTTTATGCTGTGTCGCGTTTCATTATTTCATGTGGTTTTGTGTCTGTTTCATCGGTTTATTAGTTTTTACGTAGGCTGTATATGTATTCTATATATATATGGCTACTACGCGTATATACAAATACATATGGGCATGAGATGATTAAGTATGCAATTGTTGTTGATGTTATAAAATGATTTGATTGATTGATGATGATAATATGATGGGGTGTATGGAAATAAGTACAGTGCATATATTATACCAATAATGTATGGTGAATGGGTTCAATTCAATTTCAATCTTTCTATTGTATACATATTATACATGCATTGTGTGCAAACATGATATATGATGATGATGTTGTTCGATGGAAAGACAAACAAGTTCACTAATCGTAAGCTACTGTTATTATACATACCTAATACTACATTACTTATTATTATGATCAATATTTAAACAAAGTGCATTCAGTAAATCTATTGTTATGTTTTAGCCTCCAGCTGCTCCGTATAGTTTACCTGTAGTTACTTTCTTACCACATTTAATCTTATTCTCTTATATTAATTATTTAATTACGATTCAAACACACAAACCTCTACACACACACAAATAATCAGAGATACTTAAAAATTACTTGTTGTATTATTATGATGTACTTTTAGTAATATATATAATCTACACACATACACAATAATTCTGTAGGTGCAAATTTTATGTATGTATGTATGATATGTATAGCTTCTATAATATATAGGTAATTATACTACACTTTCATAATAATTTACCACGAAGTTACTTCTTTTGCGCTTATTTTTCACCCGTAGTAATTATATACTCAATCAACTATCCGTGTTGGTCTTCCAAATCGGATCAACAACTAACTGAAACTGTAAAAAACTGAGAGAATCCCTATATAAGTACTACTGTCGAGTTTCGAGGTATTATTATAGGAAATACTTCTTCTGAATGAGTGTGCATTATCTGTATTAGATTCTTATATTATATACAGTCTATGCTACAAACTGCAAGCGAACCAAATTACCTATATCCAAATTGTTACAGAATGTTATTATACTTTTTAATTTTGAAAGATCCATACTCAACAAAAATTCCTCTCCGAAAAAGAAATCCAAGTTAAGCCACACAGATCATGAACGATCATCATTATATAATATCTACGAAAATAATAACCTACGAGAAACAAACGACATAAGACATACACAGAGACTACTATAATCCATGAAATACGCTGGATCCTATTTACTTAAAACAAATAAATGCAACTGTACTTGTTAAAAACTGCATAGGTGCACTACATGATACGAAAACCAAACTGAAACTAACAAGTTGAAACACAATCATAATATAAACTGGTTAGGAAATACGAAATTCTACATACAGACATTGACATACTTCTATCTATCTACTACTGCTACGTGTACTTATTATAATTCGTGTGTCGAGTATTCGACTAAAATATAACATGATGCCATGTGATGTGCTTAGGGAAACTATCTAATTGAAAAGTCAGACAGCAAAAAGAAAACTCAGTATAGTTGTGATGAATACTAATACTAAAAAACTTAGCTAATCTTCCTACGATTCTACTACTAGCCTCAAGAGTGAAAAATATGTTTAAAAGGAAAGTACTACTACTACTAAACCATACTCTGCAAAAAGCTACAAGACACGAAAACCGGGTATGTCCTTCTAATAAATACCATAAGTCTCAGATTACTAAATACTTAAAAAATTACCAGAGAGAAGAAGCTAGGCCACCCAACAACTACTACTCCTAACTAAACTACTAAAGTATAATTTACTAAGTAAACAGTAATAATTTACTAAGAGAGAAATAAGGAAGCATACTATTATAGCAAGGTATAAAAATAAAACAAGGTGAATCTATTACAATAGTAGCAGTAGTAGTAGCAGTTCAGTATGTCTCTATATAAATAGGTAGAAAAAAGAATTTCTCAGAGAGTAGCCGAAAACTAATTTAGATCTCACCATGATCGTCGTCGCTGTATGTGTTAAAAGAAAATACCAAAGTGGTACTAGTAGAAAAGTAGTTTGTGTCGTATGTAAATCGTAACTAGGTATATGGTGATGATAGGTGTACCTATTACTACATACATGATAAATATATACTTGTAGTAAATACTTAATAAAAAACGTTAGTCGAAGATGATCTGATCTGAGAAGTGATTCGTAGTATTTAACTAAAACTATACAATACATACAATACAATAAACATACTATTACTTAAATAATAATAAATACTACAACAAAAATAAACATATAAGTATCTAAAATTACTAAAATACTGAAGACTAGTAGTACTGTGAGAGGATACGTTTAGTGGGTAAGTTTGTAGTAGGTGATGATATTGAAGGCACACTGTTCTCTGATGTATTCTATTGTAAATACTGAATAGATGAAAACAAACAATTATACTACATGATACAACCTATAAACTATTTAGTGAAGAGAGCTAAAAAAGCCGTACTTGTAGTACTACAACATAAACATAATACATACAACATATACTTCTTAAGAATACATTTAAAAAGCAAAGATAAGTAAGAGAAGGAGAGACGAGCATTTAATTAGTTTAAATATCTCATCATCAATTCATTACCTAATTGTAATCAATTATAATACAAGATACATTATAGTAACTTACTATATACCAATTGAATATTTATCCCAATGTCCTATGCCCCCTTAATATTATAATAACCTGGAACTACGCATACAACTGAAATGTCAAGTGTCCAATACATTATAATAATGAGAAAATAATTCCGTACTGTTGTGTAATATGTATAACTGTACTGTACTTATTATACAATTATTATTAGCTACTATACAAGTCGAGTGCTGTGTATACGATGGACGTTCTTGTGTGCATATAAGCTAAAGGTAACATATTGTGACACTTCAAAATTACTACGTCTCTAAAACCTCCATGCACCACAATTTCCCTCTGAGGGGGGAAGAGTAGTGTGGGAAGGATTATTCTGTAGTAGTTTTTACTTTTAGTGTCTCTGAGTGTGTAACTGGACAACTTATACCAAACATAAGTAGAAAAACGCTCTGTCCATATTCACCGTGCTATATACTAAATTACATTACATTACTAAAAAAATGCAAAATGCTCCTCTGTCCTCTTTGTTCTTCTTATTGTTATTTCTTCTGCAGAAAAGGGCTCTGAGATAACCAACCCTTCCAAATAAGTCGTAGTCGCCACACACTCTGACATCCATTCATGATTACATTACTATTACAATTCATTAACAGTCAAAACACAAATTCTTGTCATTCTTATATTAAAAATAGAAAATTGACCTGCTGTGGCCTATTTGTGTGTATTCATTATTATTGTTGTGGTTGTTCTTGCTAATCTTCTCTTCTATATATACGCCTTCTTGTATTCTTGCTCACATATATATACAGATTTCTGCTCTCGTCTTGTTATTATTACTTACTTACGTGTATTAGTAGGTACATTTAACTTTTACTACTACTATTATGTTTCCAAATATGATTACTGTTCTCTCCTCTTTCTAATTTCATTCTTGTTGTTGTTGTTGTTGTTGTGTACTTATACTCTTAACTTAATTATACTCTGTATTGGTGAATGGTGTATATTTGTATTTATATACTAACGATTGAATTGATTGACACGCCCCCTCATCTCTCATCGAAAAGTTCACCTGCATCATTGATTGATTGATTGAAAAGTTTTAGTATGTGCACTATTATATATTATACTACAAAATAATAATGATGGTTCATTCATGAAAGATGAAAAATAATGTTTGATGTTTGATGTGGTTGCATCTGATCGGCTCTATATGTTGGTTCGTTCTGCGTATGTTTCTCGTCTGCTGGTCGTGTGCCTGATTGAATCGAAATGAATTGGTGATGATCCCCCTCTCATCTTCTATTAACAATTACAACCAGTATTCTCAATACTATACCTACACTTAATTGTCATCTTTGTTGAATTTCTCATGATTGTTAAGTTATTATTCTTGTGGTTGGTTATGTTGTGACTTGTATTGTATTGTCTCTCTCTCGCCTCATTTCGCTTCGTCATGTAACGTAAACGTACTTGATATCTATAAATATCTACATATATATATATTTATCACCCTTGATATGCTAATTCTAAGTCTGTATTTCTCATATACTTTAATTATATTATTACTACTCTCTCTATATACTTACTATAACTTAATTACTTCAATTTGATTACTTCATGGATTCGTTTATCAGATTGAATGAAGAAAAGCTTGATTGTTTTAGCCAAATTTAAGTCCTCTGTGTTCGTGTCTCTTTCTTCACTCTAATTTCCGTCTTGTACAATACACTCACTAACACACGTTCGTACACACAGCAGTATTTCCATTTCTCTCGTCAGTTTTTACTTTCATGTTAGTAGTAGTCTCACTGGGTCTTTTACTATGTGGTATGCAATACTACTACAATATAGTAAACTCATATTTTTCTTTATTTTTTACAACTTCGCAATTTTCTTTGGTTTCTTGTTAAATGGAGTCAACGAGCCTTGTATGTAGGAATATAACCCTTGATCTTGCTTTGCCGCAGCATTATTTCATTTGCACACTTGTTCCGCAGAGTTGAACTTGAACTTGCCGTGATGAAAGTATAGAAAGAGTTAGGCTTCGCCTAAAAACACAATTGTCAATTAAATACACATGATTCAATTCTCCGTATGTATATAACTATATATATACAGTTAGGCAATTTCAGGATACACAATTTGCATAGTACAACACAAATGCTATAATATTAAGACTATAATTACCTTATAGAGGTAAACATATTTAATCACAAAGGTATTTAGTCTCATGGTATTTACAGGAGGTATCAAGTTAATTGATAATAAGCTACGACATTATTATACAGGCAGAGCAATGCAATTACTAGGAATAAGTTGCCTGCTGTTATTACAATTATTATTGTTGTGTGCAATTAGATTTCTTTCTCTCATCTCAGTCAAAATTTTATACAATGATGTGCCATTTCTTTATTTGTATCATCACTCTAATGTGTTCCATATTATCTGTGCTTCCTGTCACTCTTCAGGCATTCGTTTCATGTCATATTAATTGTGCAGCCAACTGTTCATGGAAAAAAATAACTTCAAAAATTGATTGAATCAATCAAGGAGCATTCATAATTGATTAACCACCATAATATTCCTAACTGTAAGAATTTTAATTTGTTAGCTATTTTTGCGCTTCTAATACTGAAGAATCGGACTTTCTTTGCAACCTGTGTGGATAAAGAAAACGGAGAATGTATACTAAAGTTCAACTTTAAACTATAAAAAGAAATTTCAGTGCGCTTAGTATACATATTATTATCTTTTCAGTTCAACATGTCTTTATAATAAAATCGGGAATTTATTACAAAGGAGAAAAGGGGCAAAAGTCAGAATCAAAGACTTTGTTGCTGCAGAAGACATCAATCTTTCTGTGCCCGTATTGTTATAAACTACTATAAAGATTTATATTAATAATTGGACATGCTCAACAATTTATTACGTAAGTAAAAAACCTGCAATATATGAGCGAGTGAAGGAAAAATCAGAACTGCGATGATGAACATTACAAATTATACAATTATAACTACCTACATGCAATGTGTGAAATGTGATTTACAAATAATGAATCTACTATTCATGCAAGATTTCCTAAAACTATTCGAAGAAATTATTTCCAAATGTAAAACCTCTATAATATTTAAATGTGTCCCACAAAATATTGAAATCCCTATATACTTCTAAAAATATCACCTCTCTCAACAAATCTTAATCAGTATAGCCAGTCTGATTACTTTATCCGTTCACTATGAAAAGACGGTTCAATATGGACTTAAATAAACTGGCCGAATGAATTACATACGAAGAAAGCCTTGTCTTCTCAGCGTATGGATTGGAAAGCAAAAAACATTCCTCTCCTGAAATATTTAAAATAATAATACCTGCAACTAATCCACACTTACTATACTACAGTCTAAATCTATACCTCTATATTATAAAATGCACTCAATTCCTTTATGAAAGTTCAATTGAGAAAATACCTGGATAGTCACCACAACTTATAGTTTCCTAAACTACTTTATAAGCTATGCAATGAAATACCTATATATGTACTACCCATCATATAAATCTATATTGTAGGAAACCTATACTATAGGATAAAGTTCTACTATATGAAATAATATAATTATTATCTATATGAATATGACTAAAAGGGAAGTACATAAATTAAAATCTAATTAACAATATAAACTAATGTCCCTGAAGAAGTATCCTCCATTCCACTTAATCCTCGTTGAGACAGGAACAGACATAATAAGAATTGCAGATTGATGCTGCGCTACGAGGAGAATATTTGGGTCCGATCCAAATAAGCTATTAAGATTATTATTTTTAATTATCTCAACGTATGTGTAAGATTTAATTGTTATAAAGTATAAAAAATGTATACCTAAGAAGAAGTTGGATTGGAATCCCACTGATAATCAGAAGGTGCTACAAAATTAGATGAGAGAGAAACATTCAGATACCAAAGACTTAAGGCTCTCAGAGAGAACTGAAATGTTCACTCTGTTTGTAATTGGCATGGTTTTCTAGAATACCTCACTCGGCAGGTTTCAACTAAAATTATAATTATTATCTTTCCAAATAAACTGGTATGGCAGGTTGGTAAACGTTAATAATTTTTAGAGCCCTCACTCACTCCTAGTAAGATTTCATACATGGCGATTCAAAATTCATGTACAGCAATGTGACAAACCCTTAAGTACTTAGAATGAATTTAGCAATATATATAATCTACAGCATAAACCCCACATAATAATACAGTATGTATCTCATTCTCATCCAAGTACTCAAAAACACATGTGTACATTTGTGAATCACACCACACCGAAATTTAACTTTTATTACAGAAAGTAGATTACATACACGCAAGATTCAATCACCCAAGTGAACGTGGTCACACTAAACATACATCGGTCATATACGTTTATGCAAGGCATATAATAATATACCGTGTGTCAAAGTGAAACCTTATCCGTCATTAGCCTAAAAAAATGTTCAGGCTACCCGGCTACTGATTCAGGATTAGTAATAGTACAAACACGCTGTGTGAGCTACACTTCCATAATGAATATAATTACCGGCCTTGCTTCATCAACATTCGTTACATTTCCTAGGTTAAATATTGTAGGTGCAAAAATCAGCAGATCCACTATACAACACCTACATTACAACAACACATTAAATGAAGCCATTTTAATGCTACTACATGTACACATAGATACAATAATAACGTAAAATCTACTAAGATATCAATACGAATAGTATATTAATAAAAATATGTTGCGTATATAGAAATTCTATAATATGAGTATTATGGATACTACTACGTAACTGTGCAACAACTACATTAATAAAAATATTTAGCTGAACTACTAAAAGGGAAGGGAATACTAAGCTGAACACTGCCGACTCATAATTGAGTAATACTATAAACATACAATAGGTACATACCTCTAGGTTACATATTGATGCTATAACAAAAATATACAGCAATAGCATGTAGAACATGCACATTCTGAATTATCACATACTGTGTAGGTCTAGAGGTCTACTCATTAGTATAGGAAATTATTCCATATAGAGAGCTACTAAGAGTATTAGGTTATGAAATGTATTGGTAGATCCACAGATATAGGTGATGGTATATTACTTGGGTAGTGTAATTCATTAAAAGTATAATACGATAAAAATAATGTCGCATTGGTCACATCATAAATAACTAATTAGATATTCCCATGTTTTATGCTCGTGTCTAGGTCTAATTCTAGCTATGTATCTCTGTAAGTGTCAGCCTGGGTCAACTTTTCCACTAATTGTATATAGCAGTTATGGTTTATAGTAATTAATAATAATCAATGCGATCATTTAATTTGTAGCGATATCTCTATCTACTTGAAGTCATTTTCATTCTAACAGTCCGTCTGTACCAGCTATCCTTACATGTAATTAGTTATGAACTTAAATTACAGATAGTTGAAGGAGAAATTAATTTAGGAGAAAGAAAGTAGGTACTTTCATTCATGTCCTACTATTAACGGTATATCTGAATTACACAAGTGTTAGGTATGTACTTCTATTTACCAAGTTACTATACTACTACATAATGCAGTATAATATGCAATTTAAATCTTAGATAATTCTATTTGTCAAAAAACAGTTTCATCAATTAATAAGTGTCTATACGCACAAGAATAACACGCATGCTAAAAATGATATGAAACTGGTCTATATAAAGTTGATTCAGTTCTCAGATGTTTTGGTGCAGCGATAACCTACATACCTATACTAGTAAAGTAGTAGTAATATTGTTGTTTATGTATTGACAAGTGTAAAAAGTATCTAACATGGAATTAGTATGAAATGTGTAGTCTCGGATTAATAAATTCAGATATGAAGAATGATTATAATATTATAGTTTAGGTTACAACAGTTTACACAATTTAATGCAGTGAGTAATTCAATAAAAAGGTCTTGTAGTTAATGCAGTCAAAACTATTGGAAAGTATAGTTAAAAATTAGTAAATAAATCCCACAAAAATCGAATTCTTTGTATTTTCATTTCATTTATCATATAAAAACGATTCCCATACTATGGCTTTCACTTCACATTGGACCTCAATATAGCATGTCTTACGAATTTGTTCTTTTGTAAAACACACACATTCATGTTGGTTATGTAAGTGCATCACACTATTTGCGATCTCATCTATAACGTGAAACAATTGTACACCCAAACTAGCACCCATAGTTCATATGTAGTCAAAATAAGGCTAAAAGAAAATTGCCTTACAGACATAAAAATTAGAACTTACTCCGTTGACACAGGGCTCTCTCGATTACATAGTAATCAATAAGGGTGCCCTGGTTGACATTATAGGGGAACACCATCAATTGCTTTCAGTTTTTTAAGCAAATTAATTAATTCATCCGAAAAGTACGGATGGGCAAAGATTAGTTAAGTGAATTCATGTGAACGTGTATACAGAATAAGTGCATTTATAATAATAAAATCACTTCACCTATGTATAAATGAAAGCGCATATGTACGAGCATTATAGGGATTATCAAAAACTAACGGCCCAATTCATGGGAATATTCTGGTTAGTACATGAGGATGACTTATTGAAAGGACGGTATTACTACCTTAATGAAGGACTACCTTAATGATTTCAGGCGAAAATCTATGAAGTACATCTTATTATTACAACCTTCCATATAAGTCAATGCTAAACTTTGAGAGGATTAGCCAGTCATCTTGATATTAAGTTACCCAGTATTGTAGGGTGTCGTTTATATAGTAAAAATCATTTAAAATATAAAACTTGATCATTTCTTTCTATAGGTTGGGTTTAAGTAGCATTCATTGCACAATAAAGCACTGGATTGACATTGTAATTCACAAGGAATGTAGCACTACGGATGATCTATCTATCTTTTCTCATATAATTGATTTACATCCCTGGCTACAATAAGTTTGTTGGTATAATGTGCTAGCATAATACATATAATAAATCCGTAACACATATCATTGACTAGTGCAATGCAAACCAAATTTATCTATGTTGTTCATTATATTACCTCCATCACGACAAATCAGATTCATAATGTATTTAGGGGAGAATGTTATTAATTGCTCTTTGCATTGCCAATGCATAATAATAAATTGACTTTATTTTGTTTTAGGTGATTTACTAATATGATTTGTTTTAGGGGAAATTACCTAGAACCCAACTACTACTATACAATATGCAAATCGGCAAAAGGAATTCGTGTTTTCATTGCTAACAACAAGCAAGGTCCGTAACAATTTAACAAAATGTTAGAAGATGAGCTACCTAGCATTATTATGTGGATAGAAAAAATACTTCAAATTGACAATTTTTCATAAGAGTTTTAAGTCATCATTATTATTATATTTTCAAGGCATGAAAAATATTTTCTTTCCACGTTACACTACAAATACTACAGGTACAGATAGTACGACAGTCTTACTGCATAACATGAATCGTGACTTATGGCTCTACCGCACTGCACAGAAGCAAAAACTAAATTACCGGATTCTTTAAGTTATTACTTACTGCTACTAGAAAAATGCTTTGTTAATGATGACTCATGGTCTGACATTGTGTGCCTTTTGACAAGAAGGTGATTTTTCAAATCGCATCTCATATATGAAGGAAACTCGCAATTGCATTCTTTTCACTCTGAAGGCATAAACAGTAACCACTTAAATTGCTTCATACGATGTCAGTATATCACATGCATGTACACTGCAAACTCTCGTCCACATCATCACACCGGTTTACCTCACCAAACAGACAAGTCATAACATAGTAAAAGGTGCCATCATGTGAACATATTGAAAACGTGATCGTGATGATGCTTCTCAATTCTTGGTAACTCTTCCTTTTACATTTCGTAATGCTCACTTGCTTTTAAAGAGATTCCTTTTCGGTGTCAATAGCCAATGTCAATATCAGCAAAATTGCAGTTCATTTTATTGTAATTTAGTACCTACCTACGCTCGGGCAGTGTAATCCCATCCCTGGTGCATGCAACATAAAATTTGAAGTAGCATTTCGTACGATTATCTGTATAGTTTGAAAAGGCACGTCGTATACCTGACTCATCATGGAACAATGGTATAAGAAATTTAAGTACTTCTGCTTCATATAATATGGTTGAAGTCTGAAGTAGGTACATTGTTTGTTGTAAACAGAATCTACTTGAGAAACAATAGAGTCTGTGTATTCAAGAAATGTAATTTTTTCTCGCTTTCCTTCTAATAACTACTAATTGCCTATTTAGAATGCAACTGCGCTATTAGACAGGAAGAACACGCCTTCGCAAAACGAAACGTTACGGAACGTAAGGTGCTGTCGACTGACTATACTGTTAATCGCTAGACTGATTTACGATGCAAATGATTAAACGTTTATTATAACGAGAATTATTGTTAAGTCTGTTGCTAATTGTTTACAGTATATGTTTTTCATTGTTCATTGCGCTGTAAAAGTATCCTGTAAAAGTTTCAATAGGTTTTTCTCTTTGCTTTTGTGTGGTATTTGCGACTTTGTTGTGTTAAGTTGTTAAGTATGACAGTAAATTGCTTTCGCAAATGTTTCTGGAATTTTTCAGTTGCAAAAACCGATATAAAGGTATTGTATAATATATTACGAATCATATCACATGCAATATACTCCTGTAATGGAAATCTCGATACACAATGTAATGTGAAGGCGTTTAGCAAAGGAATAACTTCAAAGCGTGATCGTTATATCACACTTTAAGTGATGAATGTGAAAATGGACTTTTAATTAGTAAAGCATTCAGTTCGCAGAAACGTTTGTTAAATATTTGTGTAGTGGAGTTGAGTTTGAAATATTTTGCATAAATTATGTGTTTCAGATCAAGAGTAATCTATAAAACTGTTTGAGAGGAATAATTGATTGTTATTTTCCATTTGAATACGTACAAGAGTTTTTGCTTGTTAAAAATATTTGTTATTTTTCATCCTTAGTAGATTATTTGTTAGTGTCAATTACGCAACGTTGAGGTACCTACTTGATTAAAATGGCAGTAGTCTGTAGTGGACGAAAGTTTTCAATTTTTTCTTGTTATGAGGAATACGGAGTCTTATGGCGTTGCTGCTCATGGAGGAATTTTACGTGTAATTGGAGCGACTTCAAATTCCACAAAACCTGAGATTAGCTCTACAATCCGAGGTAAACATGGTTCGAATAATATTTTTACATTTTCTATTTAAGACTCTTTGACGAAGCTATCTTATGTTTCAACATGGTCTGTGTTTGCATTAAAAAATTGTTTTTATTAATCTCTTTAGACTAAAGGAATCTTGTGTATACAGTCCGGATTGTTTTTTACCGCAGCCATCAACAATGCAAAAGTGAAGGCTGTGAATATAATCTACCTAAGGCTATAATAATTTGTTATTGAAGATTAATGATTCCCTGTTTTGGAATTATTGTCAACACTATGTTATGATAGCTTGTATTTATAATACTTAATCTTTTAAAGTGTACCTACGACGTAATTTATTAAGCCATTATTATTTCGAACTTCTGTTATGCATTACATACTACTATACACCTAAGCTAAAACACAGATTAACAGACTTACAATATCATGTTCAAGACAATGGTATGTCCACAAACATGAGACTGCATTTTATGATGAATCACTAACTCAGCATAACAATTATTATAGCAAAATTGTCGATAAATCGTTCATGAAATAAAACTCACAATTGTTTATGTATTAATGGCCCAGTAGATACCAATAACTACCCGCATAATAAATATGAAGACATAAGCGCATAATATCATAATTATTTTCATTCTTTACTCCGAGTTTCTCATCGTTTCATTCTTCATCCCATTATCAATAGGCAAGTCACACGATCACATTCTATAATATTTCTACTGCCAAAAGTTTAAATTTTGCAATTCCATTGTAAATAGTAATTAATTACCGTTAAAAGCACAATTATATAATGAAAATACCTCTAGGTATGTATTACTTAATCAATTTAGGTGCGCATTAATTTTAAAATATTTACATAATTTACTTATGTATAATATAGATATCATTTTCTGCTTTAGACAAATATCAAATATTTACCTTTGTTACATACATTTTACAGATAGGACGGCTTCATTTCCTGATAATATACGAAGTAGAATGCGTAAGATAAGTTAAGTTTACGTTATGTTAGCCCAAAATTTGTCTAAAGTGTGTCAAGCTGTAAATATTGATTACTCTTGTGAAAATCCTTCTTAGCGCAATAAATATCGATGCCTATAAATACAATCGTTTTCATAATTTTTCGGTCATTTTCTATTACTTTAATATACATCGTATATAAATATGTATGTATTAGAAAGGTGAACATACACCTATAAGTACATTTCATATGAAATACGATCACATATTATAATTTCTTCTGTGAGTTATTAAGGACAAATCCATCACGACATCAAACTGCAATCCAATAAGAACCCCAAACGTCAAAGTAAATGTTTATACACCTTCGGCCTGTATGAAACATGTATGGAAAACGTAATTATGTGAAGTACATGTAAAGTACAACTCAACCAGAACCACAGATCAACAGCACCCTGATACATTTGCCACATTGTACTGTACCTATTACTACTACTACTCTATATGCATGGAAGTCTGCTATTATTTAACTATAGCTAATTATCTCCATTATATAAGATAATATTCAGTTCCTTTATTATTAGTAACACCAATTCCCCAGATAATAACTCTATACTGCCATAAATGCAATCTCTATTCAAAAAGTACTTATACAATCTTGTAAGCTTTTACAGACTACCTAGTTAAGTAACAATAAGGTTTTTATTAGTCACAAAATTCCTTGTAACAAATTACTCACTCTCCTTGGTAAGTCTGTGAGAGTTTCATTTGGGAGTTTAGGATCTCTCTCAAACCGGATTCTTTGTTGCATTGCATTATAATGTAATTGACTCATTCATAATATTATGTAGACACATTAATAATTCACTCCACAAATAAATGGTTTAATTTCAATCTATCCTTTGTGCATTCACATTACAAAGTATCGTACTGATCATGGTATGCTGGGCTAACAACAGAAATACTTCTGTAATAGTTATAAATAAGGATGCAGGTATTATGCAGGAACTCTTTGGTTTGTTTAAATAGTTTAGATTGGAGATAGTGAGAAAAATGTTGATAAAGTCATTTGCTAGTTTGCCCACGTAGTAGTAAGCATAACTAATTGTGCTTTTCCTATAATAAAGGTATATTACTTATCTCAGCATGCATCATCTACAAAATAGTGAATATACTTAATTTCAGCCCGAGAGAGAGACTAATTCTAAATCAAGTGTGGTGGAGCTAACAATAAGTGCATTTCTGCTGGCGGATGAAATCCGTAGGGTATTTCATTACACTTGCGGAAGGATCACTCAAGGCTTAAAGGAAAATCAACGCCCTACAGCTCCACTGTCGGCAAGGTTAATTATATGGAATATCTTACTATTTACTTTGTTTTGTCGGTTGTTCTAAATGCATATTGGCCCTCTAATGCTGTAATAAGAAATTTCAATAGATTTTCTACAGTTTGATTTGAGATTATATTATCCTACGTTCAATATGTAGTATTTATGCTTCATTTGAAGCAAAATCTTATGATTTGTTGATAGATAAACGTTTGAGCAGGTAAATAAACAATGCAAGGCCTTTGAAATACCTTGCATGATAGAATATTAACATGAAGTAATATTTATTTACAAATGAAGTTTACAACCAGGGCAAGATGTATTAAAATTACATGAATGAGAAAAACAGAACAAAAATTGTTAAGTAAAATCTGTCACTGTATTGCTTGATACAATTCAGCGTGTTTCCTTTTAAAAAGTCATTCTTGCAATAGCCACAGGACTCGAAATTACGTGCTTTTGAGTCATGAAGTAATTTTACCCGTGTCAACGTTTTTTGCATTGCTTTTATAATGTTTTCTGTCATTTATTATGTAGTAGCACCTACTGGTAGTCTCCTCTACCTGTTTTGTCCTAGTCATACGATTTATTACTACCTAGAATAATATTTACATATAAATAGAAGAAAATCTTTAGCTTTATGTTTTATGTCTCTAGTATAACTCTCTGATAAATTTATTAATGGATGTTGCCTGTGTTCGGTTAGTGTGAATGAGTACAGCAAGCCCACACTTATATTTTTCTAAACATTCTAAACCAGAATACTATCCCTACGTAAATACGTATAAGATTTAAGCAGGCTTACGCTTACATAATAAGCAGAAAGATAAATTATTTAGTAATGACAAAGTATGCAATTCACTTGTACGTGTGTGTGCGTTGAATCACTATTACTTTATATACATATAAAAAAAAACCTAATAGCTATAGGCTTATAGGTATCTGTGCTATGGTCGAAATGTTCCTATTACCTTCACTACCTAGTTAGTTAATTGAAGTCAGTAGTTTGCTGACGTGCCATGATGTTTTATGTATTTTGGTGTAAAGTATTAAAGTGGTCCTTTTTACGTATACGAGAGAATAACTGCAATAACATTCTATATCATTAGGTCAGAAGTATAAGTTTTTTTCCTCATTGTATCAGACATAGTAGCAAAGCAATTATTATATAAGAAATAAACAAGTGAATGTATATGAGACTATATAAGTGTAAGTTTTGGAAGAAAGGTAATAAGAGTATATATGTCATTGTACAAATGCTACATGGAAATGTGTATAGGTAAATCTCTTATTGAATTTGAGTGTACATAGACACACACACAGGCTGACAGTCTTTTTTGTTATAGTTGTTTGTATTATGCTTATTGCCGTATTTGTATTCAAACAGATCTTGTATACACGATAGCACACGGAGCGTTTACCTTTCATCTGATTGCACTTCTTGTTTCCTTGTAGTATACTTGTTCCGTAACAATAGGCTCCTTAAATGGGCTTGAGTCCTCTTACCTTATGAATTATGACTTGTAATTACGAACGATAATAAAGAATATGGGTGTACAAATACTTTGATTTAATGTTAGTTTTGTATGATTTATTGACAGATTTGAACTTGGAATGCTGTTTAAACTTAAATTGACGAATGTTGATGCTCGAGGAATAAAAAATAATGCTAAGTATTACCCACACTTGGAAATTGTAAAATCTTTTGTGTACAATACAGAATAGGTTGGAATTGCATAGTAAAGTAGAATAAAACAAAGCTACACAACAACAATAGTAATTATTGTTTGTTTCCAGCCGAGTACAGTATAAATTGCTTAATAAAAACGAAATTTATTTACACATAAATATTTACCAGTTACAATGGAAGTGTGGATAAGGCTGTATAGCCCAAACACAATTACAATTGCAGCACCTCTTCACCAAACTCACAAAAGAGTTCAACGCATTAACGAAATGAAATACTAAATCAGAAGAATAATACTAAGGTGGAATATTTAATAACCTCGACAATTGTACCAAAAAGTTCTGCTGGACATGTTTTACATTTACATGAAATACTTTCAGTCAAGTTTTCTTAAGTTTGTGATCATATACTTATACTAAAGTATGACTTACAGAAAAAGTTGGACCCATCCATAAGTTAATACTTACATAACAGAAGAGCTCTCTACAACACTATTTACTAAACTCACTCGTCCATAAGGAAAATAATAATTAATTGCTATGAATAAAAAAATATTTACAAACTTTACTCTTTCTTCCTGCTTTTCTCCATTTTACTCCTAGTAGTACTAATGTCTTTTTTAAATGAGTAGAACAAATACTGGATAACCGGAGAGAATATGTACGAATAGTAAACTGGTAGCTGAATATTTACGGTCAAAAAACAATTTCTGTTCATTGTAATACCTTCTTCACCTTTCTAATCCCTGATCTTTTCACTTTCGGTGCTCGTTTTTCAACATCTTTTCTGAAAAGAGTTCTGTCGTAGAGAAGAGCACGCTTTTTAGAGACCTTGGATCCGGCAAAGACGGGTTCATAGTTGTAGCCTTGTCCATAGCCACCATCATATCCATACCCTTGTCCATAGCCACCATAAACGTCATATCCGTAATGAGGATCTTGATAAGCAATGGCACTTGGAGCAATTGCTGCTAATGCTGCAGGATTCACTCGTAATTTCAAAGGGCCTTGTTCCACAATAGGACCGGAGAGTCCAAGAGGAGCCTTGATAATGGGTGCTGCTGAAGGTGTTGGAGTTACAGCGTAGAATTGAGGCTCAGGTTCAATATACTTTGGTACCTTGACATGTGCATAAGCAGGCGGTGGCGGTGGGTGCACTCCTTGCCCGACGTATTGAATTGTTGGTCGATAGCCGTCCTTGTCGGCAATGTACGACACAATCTACAGAAATGATTTAAAACCAACATGCTCAGTAGTTTTGTAAGACATTCATCATCTTAAAACGAGAAGACTTGCCGCAAGGCAATGTAATACACACATAGCTATCAACATTACGCACTCACGTGTATATTACCTTTACTATAAACATATGTACTTCCTATATATTATGATTACTTATTGCTTCTTATATAACAGTACAGTATTTTAATGTAGTTATACTATTTAATCAACTGCACATCGTTGTTTGAGACAAGGAAGAAGAACTTGCCATCATATTTCATGTAATTAAAAATTAGAGACTGCATTATTCATTTACAACCAAACACAATGAAGATGTACTAGAATTAATTTACATAGCTATGCACTTTTCAGTGTAGTAGGCCTAATATGATTTCAATTATACAAAACTAAGCCTAGTAATATTTAAAAATGGTAATAGAGAGAATATGTATCAAAGTTTTCTTCTTTTGTGTTTTAGTAACTAACTTCTTTCTCGTTTCTGCTAGCAATGCGTAAGGTAAGACCAGTAGGTATTTATTGATGCTTTACTTTTACTGCTAGTACTTTCAAACGCACATGGTAATCCTATAGCGTAATGTCAGATAGGAAAATGACAATAACTTAACACTTAGCATAACTCGAGAAACGACTTTTGCTTTATCTGTATTCTGCACTCGTGGTGTTATGTCCGCATGTAACAAGTATCATTGTTTCACATCACTGCGTAAAGGAAGGAATAATGTCGACTTAGCACAAGTCTTGGCCTTAGCTACCACAAAGAGGTATAAAAAATATTTTCATTTCACTGTGACTGAATGTGAATAGCATTATTACTAAGTACATGTGTATTAGATATATGCGCATAAATTTCAATACGTATATTGAGTACGTACATATATTTATCGGAGAATTTGATAAGTTCATGAGAGACGAGTCGAGTCAACAAAAGAGAACATTCTGCTGCAGCCTTTTCTACATTTACATGAGACAACGTTAATCCAGTTTTTGCTCTACTTAAACATATTCTAAATCCCTGTTCTACGGATTGCTCGGCTGTTCAGACTTTTGAATGTATTACTAAAGAGATTTACAGGTTTGAATAAGGATTTGATAACTGACATGACAGATAAGACAAGTATGATTTGAGGACTGACTGACGGACGATGAAGTGCATGGTGCATCCGTGAAGAAAGGTGGACAGAAAATCAATTCTACTAAATGGCTCTCTAATGTCATCATGTACGGCATTCTTTTTTCTTTATTGCTCTGCCCAGTCTCTGCACTGGTAGTGATTCCTAAACTAATCTAAATAATGTATGATGCGATTTCCATCTTTACCGTCATTTAATAAAGCATTCAAACAGAATTCAACTTAACTACTTTTCACACTACTCTGCAATGCTCACTTCAGCATGTACTGGCCATTTCTGGCCTGTGTATTTTAGATTGTGTATCTATATAAGCACAAACCACTCTCGATTTTGTTTACTAACATAATATTATGCACTTTAGGTTTATTATGGTATGATACTGTACTTGGGACGCAAGCAACTGTAATAATAGTTACTTTTTATAAGCACACAATTTTTTTGGGAAGTATGCATTTGCATTTGAATAATAAATGTGTTTTCCTTCACTTCTACATGTATATAGTATAGAGAGCAGGTATTAAATAAGCTTGAACTATAAAAAGTTTAGTTCAGTCTATTAGTATTTACATCAGTGTATTTCTTATCAATTAGACCATGTTTTGTTCCCATTATATGTCGCTTTACTGGTGTCATGAATTTTCCTGAGTGCCAGGTTGATTAAAGAAGAATTTGAGGGAGAAAAAACTAACCTGAATTCTTCCATCTGGTAATAGAACTCGGTATTGTCCCTGTACCACGTCTCCATCACGAATTTCCCATCGTCCATGCGAAAGCTGATTGTAATAGTCATCCACTTCATATCCAAATGCGTATTTTGGTTTTGCCTGCAGGGAAAGTTAAAAGAAATCATAAAGACTACAGACAACTTATTTACGGCTCTATAAATTCGTCACAAAGGCTGTTGACAGTTACACACCCTGCTTTACAATATGCGTGTTGCTTATGCGTATATATATACAGATAATACGTACTGGCAGGTACCTACAGACAATATTTGTTCGTTTCATTCGTGACACATTATGGCAGGGGAGACAAAAAATGAATTTGAACACTTTTTTATACTTTATGTCCATATTAATAGGCGTGGGTAATAAAAATAAGGATATAAAAATCATTTGCAATAAATAACGCATAGTTCCGAGAGCATAATAAATTCTAGACTTAACAATGATTCTTAAGTACTACAGATATACCTACATTTTTACTTACCACTCTCACTCTTTAAGTTTGTTATTGCAGGTGTCAATTATTAATTGAAGAAAAATGGTACTTACCTTTAAGGATTTTATCTGTATTTCATGATGTGTAATTGTGTCCTAATGAACTACTTATTCATGTGCTTAAATTGTGAATTAACATGGCATTTGTTTAAATCGAAAGTTCTCACATGATAATCGTAGATTTCTTGTTTCACAGGAATGGCATTGTTATAAGGGTCATCATATCCATAGTCATAGTCGTAGCCTTTAGGATCCGCAGTCACTCCAGCAACTAACAAGGAGCAGACAAGGACACAGAAGAATCTCCACAAGTTTCCCTGAAAATCATGCAGTCCCAGAAAATTTCACCAACCCATTCCATTAGCAATCCATGTGGTAAATAGCAAGTAAAAACGAATTTACCATAGGAGTAATCATTCCACACTGTAATATCATACTTCACTTCATTACACGTAACTAGCGCACTAAACCGCTATACTAATCGTAAATTTACATTTGTTGAAATATATGCCATGCTTTATGCGTCTGAGAGTTATGCAGCACACGAACAAAAAACACATCGTTTCAGTTTTCCATGATTCGCATAAGATGAGGTGCACGATTTCATGGAAAAAATAAACTTGAGTAGTTCCTTCGTGCCCGCAAACAAGAAACAAAGAAGAATCCTATGTATGTAAATCCAAATGTATCTTTCATAGCGTTCTTTCCCAACCAGAAAATGCAGCAGATAGAATGGCTGCACTTTTGACGGTGAGACTTCGATAATAAAAGTGCTGACATATATAAGTAGTTAGAATAAGACTATTGTACATACATTTACAAATTATTAGTCTGGCTTTGGTTTTTTAGGTTACGAGTCTTATGTGTGACTGATGTCCATCCAAGAGTGGAAATAAATTACATGAGAAAATATTCACTCATCGTTAAATTGTACGCAGGCACAATGGATAGCTTTCTTTGATAGTGTAGTAGTACTAGTAATAGATAAAAGTAAAAACAACCATGGTAGATTCAAGTTAGAAGTTCAATAGAGTCAGAGTCTCTGGACAGACAAGACAAGAAAATGCTACAACTCTTTCTGTTCTATGTGTCCATGCCTGGCGACTACTCAATTGCATGTACTTGAGACAAAAAACGCCAAAGAATGCTTCCTCGACATGCAGCATGGCAGCTAACAAGTGTCTAAGTGATAAATTTTCAATTTCTAATCAAAGTCTCAAAATGTTTTTCTCTAAATGAATCTATAGTAGCTATGATATAGCTATATGATCTTTTCAACAACAAGGACTACTATAGCTGGACAACAATAGCTGTAAAGCAAACGGAGGAAATCAATCTTCTTACCATTTTTGTGTATATGTTGCACAATCCAATAGAATCTTTCTCAGCTTGATGTAAACCACGTTAAATCCAACCACATGCAATTAGAGACAGACAGAGAGTCGAGAAACACAAACGTACCACAGTCACCAGTACACTTGGAACAATCACTTGTAATCGAGAAACAAGCAGAACCACAAAGATTTGACAAACAAAACAAACATGAAATTTTTCACACGTTATTCTGGATACGCTCGTTAGCTAAACTGTTGGAGGAAGTTAAAGTTTTTTGGTTTGACAACTCAGATTTTGTTTTCAGTTGTTGCCTGTTGCCTCTTCGGAAGAACAATGAACCGAAACTTATGCTTTTATCCTATTTGTACCTAGACCCCTCCTTTTCTTATTTCTTCTTGAGACGAAAATGTGCATAGGACAGGTAGTAGTAGCATAAAATATACGAGATTACCTATTACTACTTAGTTGTTAGGTATTCTACAAGTGGCCCAGCCTCACTTTCGTTAATAGTGCTGCAACTTGACGTAATATCTACACATGCAGCAGTAGCAGCCTTAGTAAAAGAGTAATATGATGCATTAGATGAAGTTGAACTGTAAGACTGCATTACATTACTTACATTCTACTACACACACACACACTCTCTATAATATATACAGTGCAATACAAAATGCAACATTAGACTTGTCCTGAGGTTTCAAACGTTCCAACTTGCTTTTACTTTCATTCCTTTCTGCAGTACAAGTACACTTGGACTCACACTGCACAAAACACAACACACAACAATCGCATTACTTTACTATTCAACTACAACAATCCAGTTGTAATAATCTCAAAGTTCTGTTTAACTATAGGTATACCAAAGCTGCATGCGTTTCTTTGTACACATTTTCCTTTCAGATGACAATAAACGCTCACAAGTCGGAAAGAAGACTCGATTTCTTCACGGATAAAGTATTTCGTACTCCAGAAGAGCTTCTTTCTACAATTCTACATTATATTTTCGTAATCAACTGTCTTATACCAGATTTTTCATGATAATACAAGCAATGATACAGTATGTACATTCTAGTAATACACAGTCGTGGGGAATGCATATAAAAATACATGAAAACGTTATAGTATATAGAGTGGGGCGGATTGTGTGAAATTTTGGGTGCCCTCAAGGGTCATGAGCTTTACATAGTGGTAATACAGCAGTAGAGAGCATAGGGCGTTTTGTTCACGTCTCACAGTCCCATCACTGTGTTCCACCGATGCATTCCGAAGATATATTATTGTACGTGTGTGTGTACTTATACACACTAGTAACACAATTTGAAATTCTTGAATTGCAAGCATTCACTGTCAAAATGCACGTTTCATGTTTTATTTAGTACATGCTGCATTGCACTTGTTATTACAGTGCCCAATATTATAAGCAAACAAAATATTACACGTATATAGAAGGACCATCATGCAGTATCTGTACTATACTTATGATTACGATTACCAGTAGAATGTTTTTTATATCCAATATCTCTGCCAGCAGTATTGTTTACGAATGTACAACGAAAAATGTACACAGGAGCTATGGGTGAGATGTGTAACAATAAGGAGATGGATTTTGAGAAGAGTGAGTGACTTGCTGTTCATTTTGGTATGCAGCATTACTGCATTATTGTAAGTAGTGGTGGATTGTATCGAAGTAAGTGATCTTGGCATACTTGTAGTTGATTTGATGCAAATACCACTTATAAACTGCCTTGTGAGTTGAACATGTAGTAATGCAGTCCAAATGGATTGTAGCCATAAGCATATATAAAAAGATAATACCAGTCTCGGTTCGTTGTTAAAAAAGAGAGATTCAAATTCAAGTGGATATGGGGGGTAAAGTAGAAGAAGAAAAAGAAGAAGAATCATCATCATCTTCATCTCTCCATTTGAAATAATTCTGACTCCTGGCTGAGCTGACTCATTGTTTTTTGCATTTGCTACACATTCATTTATATACATACGAGGATGAAATCTAGAGCAAAAACTCAAGTAGAGTGGAATAAGAATAAAAGGGCAAACGGGATGGATGGAATAATAGTAGGAGTGGTTTTGTACATTTTATATATCTCTATTGCATTGTACAGTATTATATTAATTTGTCTGTAGAGATTTTTACGGGGAATATGCAACAGACAGACCTACATATTAATATTACGCTCTGTGGTAACTGCTAATCGTTGCAGGTAAAAGAAACACAGTCATTAAATGAACATAAATAAACGCAGTCTTTTGTATTATTACTAACTATACAACCTGCAATCAGTTCTCTACGCATTTATTTATGTATCATGTACCTACCCAATGGTAAAAGCAATATCTGGTAGTAGAAACAGACTACAAGAGTAAAAATATCATCTCACGGTACACTAGAAATGAATATAGGATAAACATAAGTTTATCCCTCTATAGATAGTGATAGTAGTGTTATTATTATTATTATTTACCCGTGTGTAGTGTGTTACTAGGAAAAAGCCTACAGCTAAAAAGGGAACTTGCCTGCATTCTATGTGGTCTTTTAGTCTTCATTGTGCTTCTCGCGTCATAATTCTATAGTAAGTGTGTACTACATACATTCCATTATAAAGGCTACATACATCAAAGCGAGAAAAAATCGCTTTTACTGAAGGTAAAGTAAGTAGTTGAGTAGTAGTAAGTACTTAAGTACTAATTGGCAGCTCGTAGAATCCTACCAAGGAACAGAAATTCCTATATAAACTCTTACAGGGTTCATTATAAGGAGTAATGTTTTTCAAACCCATTTGATTACATTATTACATGGTGTGATGTTGTTTGTATACGAATAGAGTAGTAGGACTAGGACAGGTATGAATTTCTTTATTGTTTACTTTTACGTGTACATGTATTTACTACAACCTCCTCGCTGCGGCATTCACGGGGAGTAAGAAAGAAACAGTAATTAATAATAAGCACCACTACTGTTCGTAAGTACTACGAACGCAGTTGTAGTGTTTGCATATTAACAATAGATAATAATAACTGTCTGTGGGTGTTTTCTTTGTAACTCTCAGACCACAGGACGAGACAGGCTTTTGCCTTTTTACAAAATGATATGAACGTTTTCAAAATGGTAAGCGTGAAAAATTTAAAGATGTAGTCCCGGCGTATGGTGTTGTATAATAGTAATATAAATATGCAATAGCAATACTAAGCGAGGTGAAAAATGAAGTTTTTGACAAGAATTGTAACATTAAGTAGTTAGTTATACAATAGGTACATAATACAACGTTAATAGTTTGAATTTTTCAGTACAGAATTTTACACTGAATGAAATTGTGAGACGCGTGCCGTGCAAATCCCTGGTCACGAATTTCGCACTACCTTGTTGGTTTGTCGTGTGACTCACAGCAACAACACAACAATGATTGGCAGAGAGAGAGAGAAGTGAGTTGAATAGAAATATAAAGTTGCACAGCAAATTGTAATAATACAAAACGCTAAAGGTTTTGTCTATTGGATTACGAGACCATAGAAAAATGCAAAAAGTCGCAATCCAAGTTAAACCACAGTACGAATGGAAAACAAAAGCATTTTTGTTCTTGTTGCTCTACTTGTGCTTATAGTCAAGTCCAACAAACACTCAGCTAATCTTTCACCATCTTTCTTCCTGACAGATGCATATTATTATTGTTTCATTATTGTACTGCAACAGTGTCATGTGATTATGAACGCATAACCAAATACCAAACAGTAGTACAGTACAAGCAGAGAGAATTTGCTTACTACTAAATAAAAGTGAGAGTTTTCACGTACAATTTTAACATTTATCAATTAGCAAAAGACAAACACACACGATTATGAATGAGCATGTACCAGTTGGATTATATAAGAAAGACAGAGAGAGAGAGAGAAACGATCTAGAAAGATTCAAATTGACTCTGTGTGTTCTACAACACCAAACAATATGTCAGCTAATGATTATTACCTTCTGCTATTATGTTACCTTATTATTACGTTATAAAAGTAGCAAAGTAGCAATTATATTTATCCTTTGTTGATTTTAAGGCATTCAAGCAACGTGTACTGTTTGTAAACTATTAATGACATGAGTAGTGGGGTATAGAAAGGCATACTGTCACGTTAACGCTAAAAGTGGTGAGTAACTGCTGTTATAATTTTAATGCTTCATTTCCACAGAAATGAATCACATAACTGCGGTATGTTCTACTATAATAATGTCGCATCATGTTATAATCATACATTTACCATCTACATAAAATGTCTTAGTAAGGTATTCCATTTTCGAGTTCATGTCATAGTCATCAGCATACCTGCATCAGTGAGTGATTTCTGAGTTAAGTTTACTTGACGTAAATTAAATAATGAGCATGGTCGGACGAAGTTTGTAATTGCAAATTGCAAGGTAAGAATTAACAACGTGGTATGAAATGAAAATGAAAAATGAATCCAGCACACATTGGCTGTTCTGTGTGTAGGATCGTGGATCTACTTCGTTTGAATCTGTACTATGCACTCCAAAAGAATAGTTAAAGTTAATTTGATTGAGTACGCTTGTCTTGCAATGGTAATACGAGCGCAATAATAATAAAAAATGTGGTGCAATACTTTTTTATATCTGCAGGACAAGACAACACACACAAATACATAACAGGATTTATATGACTCTGACAAAACACTTCTGCATTTTACACGAAAGCTTTATATTATACATCGTAAAAATTAGTGGCGGAGTGTATAGGTATGTTAAGTAATGTAGTATGAAAATTCAAAGCCATTGTTTTAACCCAGAAAAGCACGATTTTAGATTGTGCATAATATTGGCATCTTGTAATTGCACAGTTCGTAGAAGTATATACGGCGAATGCCATTTAAAGAATGGGCTGCTCCCTCCCACTCGACGATCATATTGAGTTGTCATGTCATATTCTCCAATTTTTAAGCCCTGTGTTTCTTTGCACGACAGATAAATGCAGTAAATGCTTAAACAACACATAGGCTACATAAAAATAATAACTACACAGAGTAAAGAGATTATAAGGCAAGTAGTAGTAGACGATGAATCAATCATCCCATGGTCCTTATTCCCAAATGAGTGCATTACTTGCAATATGGAGCTAGACATTAAATAAAACGTTTAATACTTGTATTTTTACTCTATAGTTCTTTTGCATTTGTTGTAGGAATGAACTGTCATTAATTTAGAGCATACCTTAATTGGAATCATTTTATAGAGATAAGTTTCCTATATACTGCAGTTGCAGGTACAGTAGGTATTTATTTGCAGTTGTTTAGAATAACGTATACCATTGTTGTATAGTCCAGGTTTATCTCTAGAAACAATCTTGATTGAATTTTCAGTTAAAATATCTACCAAGTTGGCGATTAACTGTAAAAATCAAGTCATGCACTTTTCAATAATACTTCATATTAATTTAGACACAATTATAGGTAAGTAGAACCTAGTTGTTGTTATTTTCTTGGAAAAATGTAAAGACTATTATTACCACTGACACTCGCGAATTAATACTCGAATATTTATGTACTGTGGTGTGGCTTTTTTCTTAACAAAGTAGTAATGACTTTCAAAAAGCATTTTTAAAGGTTTTCTTGTCATAACAAAGATAATGACTGGCTGAGGGTTGGCCTGCATTGGCCCTAATTCGGGAAGCACGCAAAAATAATTTTAAACTGAAGCCTTGACACAGCGTTTAATTTTCTACTATACGGGAGGGTTCACGTATTTAAAAGAACACGATTTCAACTCAAGATCATTGAATTAGTAAAACGAAATAATAACAACTTCCAATGCTGACTGCTACTAATCATGCAGGATAAACTGTAGATAATGTCCAACTAATATTGTACATGATACATAATAGATACCTATATAGTCAGGTTTTATGAATGTAACAAAGTGTAAACATGTTTATAAAGCTCCAAGTTCTCCCCAGTGGACATTAAGCAAAATATAAATTCTACTGGTTTTGCATGTGTCTGTATGGCATTGCGAATTATTGGCAAAGCTTTAATAGGGCGTAGGCCAGAAATCATTTATGCGTGTACTTACTACGCTACTGGTCCAAGTTACTGAAGTTAATTCGGCAAAAATGAAATATGCAAGGCATAATAATTATTATATTCATAAATCAGTGAAATTTTAATGTTATCAAGTTTATAGAGCAGACCCTCATAATCCGTGTAGAGCAATACGAGTAATGAATACTAACCAAACGGAACCATCAAGCAATTAAAAACGAAACTGAATGTTAAAAATTATATTTTTGAATAAGTTCAGTAATTAAATTAATATGACAGTTTTGAGTCACACAGGACACGATTCTTGAATGATTTAATGAGAACTACATACCTTAACCGCAATCTACAAGGAACTCAACGATATAAATTAACAAAGAAAAATTAAAAAGCCAGAAAGCAAGCTAAATAAGAACACCATGTTTCTCTAAGTCTCAACTTGTCAAAAGCATATCGCATAAAGTAGCTCTGATCCATAAATTGATACTACAACTAGTAAAAGGAACAATAAACGAGGAAAACGAAAGGAAATCATTATTAAGTAAATGATGAATGTGACAATTTATTATCTAAGTGATCTAATCGAACGGGAGCCTCAGGATTACTATTGTAAGTACAATATTGGTTTGATTTAACCTAATTGATCCACAATGCCGATTTGTACCATGCAATACCAAGCTTTGAACAAAAAATAAAAGTAAAGTCTCCAAAGGAGGTTATCATATCGCTATTCCTTACTCAAGAGAAAACTATTACTTGTTTTACGGCTATGTATTGCAATATTTTTTGTTACTCTCTGACTTTTTTTAAAGTTAAAATTCATACATTTTCAAAATGTGAATGCAATAGTCTCTATTCTCTCTATATGTAATTTCTTACATAATGTACCTGCATGGATAGTTACAGTATAATAGGTATACATAATCGCAATTTGTATTTAAATTACTAAATGTTCTACATGATAAGTAATCTCATGGTGGGAATCATGATATTGTGTGAATAATGTTTACCATTTAAAAGTAAAGGGTTTTGATATTTCGTCAATAATTTTTTGTCCCAGATAATCTTATTTCCAGTTGAAGGTTGAGTTGAAATGTATTAGAATTAGCATAAACCAATTACATAACAGAAAGAAAAAAATCTATATCATCGGTAATAGTAATAATACGCATAATGTAGAAACGATCAGTTCCATTCAAAAACTATACCACGAAAATGGTCCAGAATTGCATGATCATGACTCGAATTCGACCAACCAGAATGTATAATATTTGTTAACGTTATGAAAACAGGAAAAACCTGCATAGTACTCATATATGAAATTCTTATTTCAATCTAGAAAAAATGCATTCGTCTGTCATCTGAGTTATAAAATGAATTTTTTAATGGAAATTATTTACAGTTTATTACCTGTCTAGATATTTCATTTTATATGGTCTGTAAAACAGTAATAGTAAAATGGTAACACACATACAATTAGAATTCAGTAAGTGAGTCAGCTGCATCATTGCAATTCTGTATGTACCTATACGCTTTGTTTAATATAGACAAAACATATCTTATAGGTATATTTGTATACATACAAATGGTTATGGTTATTAGTGCTACACTTTTTTGTTAGGTTGTAACTGAACTCTAATAAATATAGGAATACACAATATCTATTACATATTACTATGCAAATTGGTGTTATGCAGTTCTGCTACATATTAAATCATATTTAAAGCCAGGGCAAGTTTTCTGTCGCTAATTTCCATAAATCCATAAAGCACAGAAGATCAGTGAGCAAACACCTGTATGAAACAAATAGCAAATGACTTTTACGCACTAAATAAGGTGGAGCAGAGTGGAAGTAAGTCAAACGAGATCAGCCAGCCGACAAGACACAGAATGGAAAATCGTGATACATAAAATCTGAAGAAAAGAGGTTGCGGAATGTATGTGGGCAAAGATTATCGGCAAGTTGAACTATCTCAATAAAGTTGAGTGTTATGTCATACGAAATGCGAGCATGAACAAAGGATGCCTCCCGGCTGCTGAAATAAAAACTGCTTACCAATCTCCATCGTTTTACCAAACTCTTCTCTCGCTCTGACAAGTGATAGTCAGAAATCAGACCACAGTCAAATTTATTCAGTTTCATTTCAACAAATTTAAACATTAATATTGGACTGTGCTCATACGTGAAGATTGTTACACTTCCCAACTAACACAAAGAACTTATATTATTATTATGCTGGCTGTATTCAATTGATTATTTTAATTTTGCTTGAAATGTGAACTATCTCTACTACTGCTGCAATCTTAAATATTATATCTAGTACTTGAGACAGAAATTAGATATATACAGATAGGTATATGGTAATCCAAATCGAAATTCAAAATTTAGATTTTACTTTCTCATCTAAATATCTGCAATTATGTAACACATATTTAGTGCACTATTGCCTGTAGGATGAATACCTAAGTAAATGCATGAAGAGTTTGACATGATTACATTTCAAAATGACTGGTAAATGGTAAACCACAGATATTTGCCGAATTCGCCATATGAAGCATTTAAATATTTATGACTACTTATCAACCAAGCATACAACACAACTTGCCATACAATTAAGCTTTTACTATACAAATTGGAATTCTGAGGCAATTCCCATCACCTGATGAATTACCTTAAAGTTTCATAGTTGTGCATGGAAATTCGACTATTAGAAATAGACATTCATCAGATACAATTGCATTATTGAGTAAGCGATAATTGTTTCGACAATAAATATACCTACACAGGTATTTATAAAAGCATGCATGAATTTTCCATTAAATTAAGCACAGAGTGACCGGAGAGCTTTAGAAATGTAAATCGTATATAATTAAGAATTAAAGTGAGACGATAGACGAACCGCACGTTCCGTGTTTGTCTACTAATCACCCAATTAAAGGTATTTATTTATTTCATAAAATCTGCTTTTATTTTCTCAAATTATGTGTGGAACGGTTTGAGTGTGTGTAAAATATTGCACGGAGAACCCAGACCATACAATTTAGTACAGTACCTACTTTGTGCATTAAAATATGTGCATACCTACATAGCACAGCACCCCAAGATAAAACAAAAACGTGCCCTTCAAGTCTTTATTCATGCTACGATTGTTTTACGATTTGGCTAAGCTGTATATTATTAAACAAGTGATATTTCTCTTATAAGCTTCATTTGTAAGTAACTACTACCAGTAAATTGTGTCTGTAAGTAAACTAGGTAGGCATAATATCATTGCATCTTATTGTGTTATTTTCTTAATGACGTGTTGTGTTTATTTATGCCTTGACTATATGAGCAGATGTAAATAGAAGGATTTATTATTACCTAAATTTATTATTCAACTTCATGCCCAGTAGTATAGAAGTAGAGTAGTACTTGTAAGTATATAGATATGTTTATAACCCTGGGCTTCAAGCTTCATAGATACATGTCGTGGTTGTTTGGAAAACGCGTAGTATAAATATCATTAGGTATGATTCTTGTATATATAAACTTTGCCAATAGTGTTTGCTTTATATATTCAGGCACACTTGCAAAGTAATGAGAGGTTTCTGTTGTGTATAGAGCAAAGGTGAATAAAAAATATAATTGTTGAATTTCACCCGGAGAAAAATAATTAGGTAGGTATGCCTTTAGGTTGGTTTGTTAGTGTTAAATTAGTATAATAAAACAAAAATGAGACCTGTCTGTTTGCAATATTAATGAGGAGGTTTGAATAGAATGTGGAAATATTTTAAGACTCATAGAATGACTGAGCCAATGGAAATGTTGTTTATTCAGTGGACCATAAAGCCATTAGCAAGTCTCCTAAACACAGTTGGTACCTACTGTAACTATCATTTAGCATCCCGTTGCTAATAAGGTTAATGGGTTTTGTTTTGTATATATTAATAAGGGAGGGACATTCCCAAACGAAAAATTTCAGTCAACTGCTTTAGTGTCACTTGGGTCAATTGTCAATATAGAGGCAAGGACAACAAAATGCAATAATAGAACAAACAGAACACGTTAACAGTGAAACGTGATACATTTGACAAGGAATGCAAAAAAACAATAAAAACATGTTGCACTATTACACAGGAGGGCAGCTCTCTGTCTGGGAGACTGGTGTAGCTATTGTTTTCGTTTATAACACATTACGCATTATTATTGCGTTATTGTTTGTATCCGAGTTTAATATTCAATGTGTCACCATCTCACCATTACTATTACCTCAGAATTCTGTCTGTCTGTACACGTATAAATGAAAGACATGTACTTGATATCCAGAAAGGAGAGAAAGAGAGGTAATACTATGTAACTAACTACTTATAAGAAATAAAGTGTCTCACTATTTTGTATACTTATTTTTGGCATGTTTGTTTTTGGCATATTAGAATAGAATTTCTTCAGTTCATTGTCATTATTGTAATTATTTGTATTAATGTCCACTGCAGCATTAAAGAAGTCATTCAATTTGTAAGGTCAGATAAATATGGTTAGTTCAATTGATTGTTATGCTATTCACTATTCTTGTACATTGCGTCATTCATCAGAAACTTTATAATAATGCATTCCACAATTTGTGAATTCATTCTAATTCCTAATGTCAGTAGTAACCTGTTAAATGGTGAACTTAATTTCAGCAGGATATTTGCAAAAATATTTGACAGAACTGGGCCGAAACAATATACAGATATACAGAATATAATACAGACCTGCTTACTGATGGAATTTTGTTAAAAATTGCTTTCAATTGCTGTAACAATACGATAGTTAGGTATACAACAATAAAAATTTACAATTACAGAAAGGTACTGCTATTTAGCGTGCGCATACAGAGAGTGTATGAAAAAATCTTTAGTTGTGAGTTAGAAATTTCAAATCGAAGCCATCTAGATAAGTACCTAGTGTAAACGCATCTTCACCTCTTCATTTTTGAATTAGCACACTTTTATAATAAATCACTTTAACACTTATACGATTACAAAACTTATACTAACATTTACATTGTTTCTTAAGTTAAATATTTCATTTGCATTCATGCAATACAAAATGTCTCAAGGTTGGTTTTGTTTAGGCTATTGCATCCTTTTGTAGTTCAGAATAATATGAATACATCTGATCATGATCCATCTATTCTTGCATACGATACTTTTTCAGAGCCTAAAATCTAAATGGAATTCATTGTTAGTTATTCTCTGTGTTGTATATGTTGAAAATAATTGACTCCACATTCAACTGCCACCCAGTGAGTTTCTTTCCTCATCTTTGGTGTGCTCTATCCATCTCTCTACCTTAATCCTATATCAATCCAAGCTGTCAAAGAAGTATCATAATTTCACTTAAAGAATGAACTAAAAATATTCCATCATTGTATAGATACTATTAGAATTGTACACCAAGGTTTAATACTTGTATTTATTTTAACTAAATTACTAAACCGATGAAATTGTTATGTGATGTAAATCTGAATGAGATTAGTTTCATTAGTATTCTGGAAGTATTCAGGAACTTAGTTTTAAAATGTAAACCTGGTAGAGAAATTATTAATTTTCTATTTCGTTTACAAACTTAATTAGCTGATACAGATATTGCAATGTACTGTTGGTATAAAGTTTATTAATATTTATATATGGGACTCATATAGAGTGCAATACTTGTATGCATGTGCACCATTTTGTCCCGCATGGAATTTGTTGTAGTTGTTCGTTCTTCCGGAGGAGATATAGCATTAGGATCCTTTGGTTTGAGCGGTGAGTGTCATTATACAATGGTGCTCATGTCGGTGCCTCTGGTTACCAATCTTCTGCAAGAAAGGGAGCTGTCAAATTTTAATGGTCTCAAGGTGAACTCAACATGAACAATTTCCAATTTTTTACTTCGCCAAGATGCACCAAGAACTGCATGATGTAAAATTATGTTAATTCACTTCTTCTGGTTATTATAACTCTACCACTCCAGGCTACCGACAATGATGAATGCATTTATTCAACATTTTTGAAGCTATTTGTATTTATAAAATGAGTTGAGTACCTACTAATAGTATAATGTGTAGATCTGTGTTTATGCTTCGTTTTATGCATCTGAAACTCATTCATCTAATGACGCAAGAACATCTTAAGCGAAATAACCTGAAACTTTAGACTATGAAAGTAAAAATAATAATTAGTAAGACATTCAAAAGCTTTTATTGAGACGTGTTATGCTTATTATTCAAAATTTTACTATTCGTTTCATTACTCGATGGACATCATTTTGAATGAACAGTATAATTTACTTTCATGTGTACAAAGAAATAATGAATTTTAAAAGACATATGAAAGAAGGATTCCCCGTGTTTATGTGGCCCACCCAGAAATTATACGTCTCATCCTTGTGAGGACTCCGATTACTTTATCATCACGAGTTTCGGAGATGGAATGGCTCATCAAATGTTGGATTTACTTCCAGGTATAAATAGAGTTTAATAATTAGTGTAATGCACATTATTGCGATTCCATGTGTATATACTGCAGCTATTTAGTTAACAATATCATTGTGCCAAACTGACAATGAATGAATTATATGGTTTTGATGACTGAAGACTGAATTTCCCTATTTTTATATGAATAAAATGAATTTGACAGTACATTAAGAAGAAATTGCTGCGAAAATTAATTTCAATTGCGAGATAAAAAAAAAATCGAATCGACAGATAAAGATAAAAAAATCGTCATACACCACATAATTGGTAATCTACCTAAGCCTAATGAAGATTGTTACAACACTTTAGCTAACATATTATATCTTACATCTGATTGGACAAACAATACAAAGAATTGAACAATGACCTTTGTCACCGTTCCTTTTTTAGTGGTAATTTTCAAATCCGGACCCTGTAGCCTGTACCATTGAGTTACAATGGTTTGTGTTTACTCAATGGTACAATGTTTCAAATGCAAATATAATTTCTACAATTCGTGTTTGAGTTGAATGTTTAATGGCAACCATTTTTAAAAAACCAGTAGAATAAAATATGTATTGTTATTAAAAAAGTTTCAACTGTTAAGTTTATACAAAGTTATATTGTTTTACGGCACATCCATTCATTTATCGTCGTTTCATACATTTTTTACTAATCTTAAGCATTCACTTGGTTGGATGGATGTATTATCTTTTGATTGCTGATTGCAAAATATTATCAATTATTATTAGCTTTACTTACAGCTATTGTATGTATGTTTTTCATGTTTTTCAATTTTCGACATTTTTCATAGCATTATTATTATATTGCCCTTGGTAATGGTAAAAATTTTTTTAGTAATGCCTTCTATTACAATCTGCAGCATTCATATTGTATTTTTATACATAACATTAATTTTCGTTCTATGTTTAGCGTACTGTCTGTAAAGTCTTAGTTCCCTACTTTTACGACTGGGTCGAACAACAAGTGGCACAACCAGGTTGTTTATT
>JABASD010000888.1:0-54196 GCA_019776165.1 Pogonognathellus flavescens | reverse complement strand
GTGGTGGGAATGGATCGGATTAGCCCTGTTGAGAATAGATGGCGATGCATTTTATACATCCGTTGGTTGTAACGGTTTATTTAATATCTGATTGAAGTTGTTGATTAGTATGTATAATTTTTCTTGGTATTGAAAAATTACAGGTTAGGCTACACTTACGTAGTTTCGGGACATACATGTTAATACAGGGAATCTGACAAATTATTTTGTTGTTGATGCTTGAGTTTTCACGAGTTTTCTCTGATTAGCATTGAGAATTGTCGTAGTCTTTTATAGGCACTGAAGCAATGAGGTCTTTTGTACGAGCAAGAGTTATGAAAATAATTTTGACTGGTGTATGTAGTTAAATTCGATAAGAATCTTTACTTAAATAAACATTCGCACATTGCATGGAACTTTTTACAATAATGTCATAACATGATTTTCATAACTTTTTCTTTATAACAAAACAACAAAGGAGAATGTACTTGCTTAGCATTGATATAAACACAATCATGTCGCACTCTGAAAGAATTCTATAGAGAACAACTTTGTTATATTATCATTCGTTGTAAACTAAAGCTGAACACTAAATTCACAACAAGTACATCTTCATAGGAGTGTTGTTATTTAATTATACTAGATTCAAAATAATGTTACAAATTATAATACTAACTGAAATGAATGTAAAAACATAAATTTCGTGCAAGCAGATACATTTCATTATTAATTTTTTAATTTTAGATCATATTTACAACTACTAAAATTCTTACGTATTCTTTTAATGTAAATAATATGATGTGATTCGTTATCATTAGGTACTATTAATACTGTATTTATATTTAGTTAAATGTATATGTAAATTAGTATCCATGCTAATATCGACAAAAAACTTGCAATGTTTCAAATAGTTCAGGAAAAAAATTATATAAGTTATCTACTGTTTCTACATAGATACATGAATCCATGTACATGTGTCATTACGTGTATCCGAATGAAATATGTTCAACAGATATCTTTCAGATGATGTCAACTAAAGAAATCACATATTTTTGAAAGTATTTAAATTTTAAGAAAATACTAGATATAAGCTTGGTCTCACAAGGTTATCTTTAAGCTATAACACTATATGACAATAAAACAGATTTAAAGGATATCCCTGCAATCATATCCTACAAATTATGTTGTCGCCAATAATTAATATTTTTAAATTTTCCATGGAAATATGCATTGCGTAACTATCTTAAATATACAACATATGTACAATTATTTTTTTAATTTAGTTTAGGACTCATTCATCAGCTCCTATCTTTATCACGCATCTTTTAAGAGGCAATGCTAATGCTAATAACCTTGTGTGATATATTATATACATTGTACAATCTCAGTGGCAAGCAAATTTAAATTCCACATGCTATGCATGTGAACTACTGATAAAATAAAGGCATCATTATGCAACAAAGGACAAATTAGCCATTACCTACATGAATTATGTCATATTCAGATAAGCTTCATTAATATTTGTTAGTTGTCTACTGGTGGAAATATTTATTCATTTTGCTGTACATCAGCATTAATACTATTTATTGATATTTTGACCCCACTCGTTTTTTCATATGCACAACAGTTTTCATTTACAGCATGAGACGGTGAAATGTATGAGGTTCGGTATGTGGAAGTAACTCTGCAACAAACTTATTAACTTTACATCAACTCATCCTGATGTTGCAATGCGAGTGACAAGGACACTTTCCATGAAACCTGTCTGTTTCCTTAATCGTAACGAATCAAAATCCACTATCTATATATAGATATAGTAACAGTGGTAATTAATTCATACATGGGGCTACTTAGGTGTGTTTATTGGTATTTTATGTCAATCCATTCCATACAAATATTATAGCGTAATTCACGGAGTTATATAAGAAAAATTAAAAAAGTTTGCTTACTGAAAAGATAATCAATGCTCACAAAAATGAGTTAATCAGTTTTAAAGTATATTTGTTACATGAAGTAATTATATTTGTAACCCGAAGCAATAATATTTGTTTCATAATCATCCTTGTTCATTCATTCAACTGTTCAATGACAATGTACTTGATTTCGTTGAATGGAAAGCCGATATTACAAAAAAATGCATTGTCTCATTTTTATTATAACTATACAGAATGCAATGTACCTATATTAAAATATACAGAGCAAAAAGTGAACGAAGGGGACTTTGCATGAGTTTTGCATGTACAATCCACAGTGACTTCTGTACTGACCTACCTTGCACTTGGTATTATCTGTTAAACTTTTTGTTACAGTTATACGTATGCAATAGTTATTTATAAGCGGAAAATTATGCAATCCGCAATCAATAATCCTTGCAAGTGGTCACAGCCCATTACTATGTAAGATAAGGAATTACCTTATTAGAGAGTTGATCGCTGTACGAACAATATAATGTCTATACCTTGTCATTATTATATTATTGTTTCATGCAAAAAAACTCATAAAATTTATTTGATATTTAATTTCTTTTGTAATAATGCTATAAAAAATTATTTGGCTGTGGATTTAGATTGAAGGCTGCAATATTATGTTCATTTCTATAGAAAAATGGAATAAGTAAATTAATCCTGACGAGTTGGATATTGCAAGTTTACCTACCGGGTTCAACATTATTTGAGCTTCAAATTTAGAATTTAAATTACGCAAATCGAAATTTTGTTCAATAATATTGTAAAAGCTTGCTTAGAATGTGGAAAAAATTGTAAATATGTAGTCTGTTATTATCAAGATTTACAATTGTTGCACTTGTTCAGTTTTATATCTAAAAATCTCAAATCGTGGCCTTATGGTTAATTGGACAGTACATTGAAGAACTCAATGGATCATTCAAACCTGATTTCGTCTAAATTTATATTTTAATCATCAATACTCAATTATTAGTGTATGCAAGTGTAGTACACCTACGCAAGGTCATTGAACATCGTCAATTGCGCCGAAATTAAGTTTATTGAGCGTTTGTTGTATTGTGTGAAATGACAAACATATATCTACTTAGATATAATATATTGTACACAAGTATAGTTAGTGTTCTGAGTATTACTAGAACGTTTATATTAAATAGGTTGACAAATCGTATTATGTTAATTAGCTAAGAACGGCGTAGGATCTGTAGGGCCTGATTAAATAAAGGGAGTAGGCGCTGAGAGTTCTGCAAGAAAGCAATTCCAACAAACGTGACATGTAATCCCGTGGAGTAATTTCACGTGGCAAACACGCGTGCTAACTGTACAGTGCCAAAATAGAGAAACGCTGAGAAACTTTAATTATAAATGAGAAATGCAAAAACCCATAGAACCGCTCGCTGGTATTACAGTTATACTATGAAAATCGACTCAGATTACCTGTAAATTCTACGTACGTTGTTCCGTACCCGTTGCTTCTGTAATTAAAGGCAAACAAATGTGCAAAACGGCATACCTGTACCACAAACTTATAAGTGCAGTCAAATATAGAGTTTAATTGTTTGCCGTACGGTCCCAACTAGAAATGAAAGTTGGCCCTCTGTTTAATATTTGTCGGCAACTGCGGCAAACTGTATGTTCGGAAAATGTAGGACAAAAATGTATTTTTAACGTTGGCATTTAGTTAGTTGCCTGCATTGTGGGAGTCTCATTAAATTGTGTAAAATGATAATGTTGGTTGAGTGTTGAACCAACAATGCTGCTCTAACCTAGAGCATCGAGCGCTTTTGCGCACTAACTGTTTTTCCATATAGTGAATTCAATGTTGAAATTTTGTCAGATTTTACAGATTAATAACATTGAAATAACTTTATATTATATTAGGTGTACATTACAACATATCGTCTCCAACACATCACAGAATGTTGGGCTTTTGTTCTGATGGCAAAAGCAAATAGCTAAACTTAGTAGTTTAGCCGCCATCGGCCATATTTGTGCAATACTCCAGAAACTCGTAAGTTAAAATTATGAGTAATAAAAACTTCACAGTTGTTGAATTTCCGTCTGAAAATACTGTGTCAGCAGTACCTTCGTCTTGGGTTGACAATAAGAGAAATCTGTGCAAATGGCCACATATCGCGGGACCTTTATTAACAAGGGAAATATCTAACCCAAATTCGAAGCCCGAAGAAAACTGGTCAACTCATCAAATTGTAATAAAAGGGCATTATGGTAAGATAATTTTATAGAAATGAGCTTTAAAACAATTATATTTTTTGCATCTATCATTTAATTATTCAAAACAATGTAAATTAAGGGTGTGTAATTTGATTTAGCCTCAATTTTGAAAGCCAGACAAGCTGCAGCCAAAGCAGAATTCACATCGAATTTGGAGAGTGACACAGCAACAGATTCAAAAATTCAACGTCTGCGACGGAAAAGAAGACAACCGGCAGTACAAATTGCAGTTGAAAGCAGTGAAGACGAAAGCAGCAATTCATCAAACAACGGGGATAATATTCTGCAAACTCGAAACCTGAACATAGAGTCATCGTATTTTGTTCCACCGCATCAACCATTATTTACAAGTAATAATTGTTTTAGCTTCAAATGTAAGTAATAATGTCATTAAATAACTAAAACTCAACCTAAAGTGGGTCCTACCGTTTACGTTTTTATAGCATCCGAAGTAGTGGCAGCTGGAGGTAATTCCGAAACAATTCCAGAAATACATTTTTCTGTGGGCAGTGAAAATATTCAACACGTTGACTTTCCAAACTTGCAAGATCAGGCAGTGTCCCAAGAAATAAATCTCGCCTTACAGCACAGCACCCCAACCTCGTATATATCCGGTTTTGCGGGATCAAGTAATCAAGAAGAAAACAATGATTTTGTGACGAACTCATTTGTCAATACGTCTACTCCGTCACGTATAACTGAAATACCATTACTCAGCAGTTCTCCAAAAACACCAGTGAACACAAGTAAACAGCTTCATTCTACATCAACTTAACTAAAATTAAAATGGCATCTAACAAGGGCAATGTGTATAGTGATCGATTTTTTTGAATTTAGATTTCTGCCGTCTCATTTTACGAAAACTTGCAATTGTTGAGTACAACCAAAACCAAATTTTGAAGCAGCAGAGTGAAATTTTAAAAGCATTGAAAACCGGAGCAGCTAACGTCGACAATACTAATGTAGAAAATGAACCTCAGCTACCGATGAAGGATCTAGAATCATTGCATAACTTAAACGTTTGGGTGGAAACCTCAGACCATTATAATTGGCTGGTATAACAACTATTTAGCATCCTACTTTTACAAGTTATGTTGAATCACAGAAGAAGGTATAAATTGTATTTGTATTTTAAGTTGTCAACGCTGAAACTCATCGGCGGATCAAGTCGTTCTTCCGTAGTGAAAGCAATATTGCATCGATTAATTGAAGACGAATTATCCAAGACTATTACGTTTACTGGGAAAGGGAAAGGAGAAAAATTTGAATTCAGAAAGCTAGAAAAAATTCTTCCTTTGATCAGAAGTAAGTAAACGTATCTCATGAAACCAAGCACCTTACAAAATATAATAAATAATGTAATAAACATTCATTAAATATTATTAGGTGCCGTTCGTTCTCATTCATGCTCAGCTACAGCAACTGATGAAGAAATCAAGAAGGACATCATGGACTTTTTTCGGTTTGCCGCAGACAGGGGTGGAGGCAGAGACAACCGAAGAAAATAGTCAAAACCTATTTTGACAAAATAAATGAGTGCAACAGTACGGAGTGTGAGATTTCTTTTCATTTATTAGCTGTATTTAAATTGAAGTCTATTTATAATCAATATACTATTATGTCCTCTATAAGAACAAAGCAAAGAAAAGTTAGACACACCTATGAGGAAATGCTCAAAGAGGTTTCAAATCCTCGTACGTGTGTAGACTCCTCTTTAACGGTAGAAAAATCTGAGACAATTGTTAATTTAAATACTATCGAATTCAAGGAAGATTTAGATTTTCCAACTTCTGTAGTGTCATCATTAGAAGAATCGGATATAGAGGAAGATTTTGATGATCCAGATATGATTAGATCATATTTATCTGATGAATCGGATATAGAGGATTACTTAGATGGTCCAGATATGATTAGGTCATGTTTATCTGATGAATCGGATATCGAGGATCCAGCTACAAAGTTTCCGTTATTCGATGAGCCGGGTATCGAACAAAATTTAGAAAGTGAAAATCAAAATAACATTGATATTAAGGAGAAATTAGCACGTTGGGCTGTAACCAATAATATAACACATGTAGCTTTGGACCAATTATTAATTATATTAAAACCGACATTTAATGAACTTCCTCTATCTACAAAAACGTTACTTAAAACTCCATTAAAGACTTGCTTAATCGACATAGGACAGGGAAAGTACTATCATTTTGGTCTACATTCTAAATTTAACAAACCAATTGTTTTGGATTTTTCCAAAACTCCAAAAATATTTAGAAATGAGATGAATGTTTTAACATTAACAATAGGAATCGACGGCCTTCCAATAAGTAGAAGTAGCTCGAAAACTTTTTGGCCTATTTTAGGTAAACTTGACCAAGAAAGAAATGCAAAACCTTTTATGATTGGACTTTATTTTGGGAATTCAAAGCCTAGTAGTATACACCAGTTTTTACAACCTTTCATAAATGAGATGTTATTTTACAAACAACATGGCTTGTTTCTGAATGGAAAACAATTTCAATTGAAATTAGGATGCATTATTGCAGACGCTCCTGCCCGTAGTTTTCTGAAATGCTGTAAACAATTTAATGCATATTTTGGTTGCGAACGCTGCACGTGCAGGGGAATTTGGATAGGTAAGATGATATTTAATCATACTGACAAATCGCTTAGAACGGATCAAACATACCATTTACAATCAAATAAGCCACATCATGATGGCGTTTCGCCGTTAGTAGAATTACATTTTGGTCTTGTTAGTCAGGTCCCTCTCGACTACATGCATCTTGTCTGTTTAGGGGTTACCAGAAAACTTCTGTACACTTGGGTGAAAGGTAAATTACCTCATAAACTAGGAAATCGATCTATTCAGGATTTATCAGACAGTCTAATAAGTTTGAGGTGTTGCATTTCTAAAGAATTTAATAGAAAAACAAGGAGTGTTCGAGAGGTTGCTAATTGGAAAGCTACAGAATTTAGAACATTCTTGCTTTACACTGGTCCTGTTGTTTTACAAAATGTATTGTCAAAAGAAAAATTTAACCATTTTATGTTATTGAGTTGCAGTATTCGTATTTTATTAGCAAATCATGACGTGTCGACTGAGTGGATAACCTGTACAAGAAAAATGTTAACAAGGTTTGTTAATTTGTGTAGCACGTTGTACTCACGTGACTTTTTAGTATATAATATACATTCTTTAATTCATTTGCCGGATGACTTTATTAATTACGGTTCTTTAAATAATGTCAGCGCATTTGATTTTGAAAATTATATGCAGACTTTAAAACGAATGCTTAGGGCAAAAAATAATCAGTTACAACAAGTAGTTAGAAGAGTAAAGGAGACTGAATTGTTTGGAGAGAAAGAGTCATCAAAATCAGATTGTGGTAATAAAGTTTTTTCTATTGGGTCGGATAAAGCAAACAATTGCTTCATTATTACAGGAGGAGATATAGTTATTATAAAAAGTTTCGTAGGAGATACTCAGCTGTACTGTAATAGGTTTAAACAGAAGGAAGCTTTTTTTGCACAACCGTGTGACAGTAGATTAATTGGAATTTGTAAATTGAGACAGACAATGTTTACTACTGTGTTGATAAATAGAAACCAATTAGTACAAAAATGTTTGCTTTTTCCTTTAGGTTTAGATTTTGTTTGTATGTCACTATGTTAAAATATGCATAGTTAACAAATAGGATAAGAATACTTGTTAATGAATAAGTAAATTAGATTTATACCTTATCTTATACGTTAATGTATTTCATGTTGTAATTTTGAACTGTGTTGTTAATTAGCTAATGTAATACGTGCTTTAGATATAACAGTTGAATAAAATGTTAATTAAATATTAAATAATATGAAATATTTTAATGTTCAATATTTCTTCATGTTGCATAAACATCTATAGTACAATGCACCAACAGCATGTTTATAAATTCCCTACAATTGGAAATCACATTGTGCCAACATTAATATAACATTGCACCAACTTTCAATGTACTGTTAAAAATATGTTGGAGATACGTTGGACCGTCATTCATTGTTGTATTTGTGTTGGCAAAACCGCCATTCCGAACATCAGCCAACAACAATCAACAATATTTTTACAACGCAGGCCCAACATTCAATTTCTAGTTGGGGTGCTTTGAAATGAATGAAAATGTAATTTATGACTTTATGATTCTACTGGAATTTAATAAAAGATACCGAGCACATTGCAATTTTCCTGTAATTCCATTTAGACTCTTGGTAGTCATATAGATCGAGTTTCCTCAAATTCCGCCGATTTAAACCTTCATTCACGTTGCTCTGAAACAACCTACAACCTTGTAAGTAGTTTCATAGAAGAGAAGATTTAAAGCATCAACAACAATCATTTCCTTCTTTTGTTTTCAGATTACTTGTTTATTTTGGAAAATGTGACATACCTAGGCAATATTAATTAATACTAATTACTAAACTACATTTTTATTAGATATAGAAGGCATGACATAGACTTGCTATTTCAAGTGCCGTTAACAATTATCGGATTAAAATTGGATTTTTAACTACATACTGCACATTCTATTGACTAGAGTTATGTTATAATTTGACACATGATATTAGGTAGCTACATGACCATTGATAATATTTACAAGCCTAATAATATATGTAATCCGTCAACTCATAACAAAAATGTTTACAGATAAATATAATATCTGGTTGGAATAAATACGCATTTACTTTTGAAGAACCCGTGTACATGAAGTGTTGTCAGAATCGATTGTCGTCACAGGGTTTTTCTGCTATATTTGTCTTTATCATTCGCTTTCAAGTGGGATTAACCTTTCATGATTATTACGTGTTGCGAAATGAGCCGTCTGCGTCTGATTGAGCTATTGAGTTTCCATTATACGACTTTGTTCGAATGAATGGAATTGTAATTTTGTTATTATTCCGGTTCAATTATTTTTGTTTTATTTCATAATGCGAAAAATGTCTGATGCTTAATGTATTTATGGAATAGAAATGGCACGTTTCATGGTAAATGTACAAAACTACATAATAAGTGGCCTGTAAGTACGCCACAAATGAAGTAATAAGTTCTAAGTATTATATTTATTAATGGGTTATTATGAGAAGCCTTAGTTGTACAGTAATCATTCTGACCGAAGCATTACACCGATAATAATTTGCTAATCTTTGAGTATGCACGGGTTGTTTGAATATATGGAGAATGTGTATTTTGGTACCATTAGGTATTATTCTTGCCGGTGCTACACTTCCGAGTGCTACCCACTCATTTTATATTATATTGAGAACTCTTTATTTGTAGGTAATGTAATGTATTAAAACGAAAGCAAAATATACTACGTAGGTGTTACCTAAGGTTTGACTGATCAAGTCAGTGACTTTTAAAGTCTCAGTAAATGTGTATCGACTACAACGTTGAACAAACGAGTGACATATTTTTCAAAGTTATAAAATGATTATTTCATAAGCACCTACGGATAACCAAAAGAGTATTTTATGTATCACCGAAGCGTATAATATAGACAAGGCATTGTAGTAACGATAGCATACTACTTCTTTGTTATTGAGATTGAAAGTAATGAAGTATTGCCACTCAAGTCTAAATATTATATTACCCGATGAAAGAGTGTAGAAAGGTTTTACTATAACATTATAACCAATTATCGTATAAATATTCTTTCATAATCCGGTTTAGCATTTCATGAACATTAGCAAGCTTGATTTGAAACTCGGCAGCATGAATAAATGTAAATAATGTACACGTAAGCATATCTTAAAGCTTTTGGTTGGGCTGGAGAAAATTAACCCAGTCGAGAAGTCATAAAAGAGTGTCTTGATTCAATTGATGAAATGTCGAAAGACTTGCAAATTGTGCTGCATTTGCAAAACGAACCATTACACAACTGCTGACCACGCGAGAAAGTTACACAACAGATTAATTAATGAATTTGTAAATTTTGCAGTAGGCCCAAAGCACACGTCAAAAGACATGGAATATTAAAATTGAGTTTGTTGAAATTGTGATGGCCTAAATAAATTGTATGACAAAGTGCCGGGTGCGATGATTATTCAGTTGCGCATCTGTGAACGTAAGAAGGATTCAGTCTAAGAAAGTAATTCAGTATTCAATCTCATTTATAAAATATTTTGCATTGCATTCGAATTCGCACAAAACAACTATGTAGGTCTAATGCAAATTACGAGACAGTTGTTTGATATTCAGAAATTCAGAAGAAAATGTTCAGGAAGGTTAGCAGTCGTAGATGCAACATATCGCAACTTTTGTATTCACGAAGGGAATAAAATATAGTCGCAATTACCTTCCGTGCTTTTGATTTATGGATGTTGCTGTTTTGCTCGTGATGGCATTGTGCAAAAGTATCCTGATCAAAATATAAATTTGACTTGGAACATGTTCCAGTCAACCCAAGTCTACACAACTCGTCTCGCAGTCTCTCTCCATGCAACAACTCCTTTAGTTATACATTATCATTGTATAATATCAGTATTATTATTGTCGCTTGGAATTATTATATCTAACTAATAATATATCCATGTATTCAGAAGTCTATGCAATCATTCATGCATTGTCACCTTGAATGACTTCTCTGCTCTTCTGGCTTTCAAGTATTACTGAATGTGATGTCGCACTGCTGCTTCAGAATTAGTTTGCAAGTCGATAATAAAAATGAACAGTGCTGACTACTAGACTTATTCCGTGTTTGTCGATGAGAAATTCTCTGGAGAATCCTCATATACATAATAATGACATTTGCAATTGCTGATTTTATTGTTATCCCATGTTTTTCACATCTTCCCCTGATTTTCATCACGAATAATTTGATTGATATCTTATTTTCTCTTCGCATTTATTTCCTAGAGAATTCGCAACTTCTCCCTTTTGTGTATCAACGTGTACAATCAGATTGCAGATATTTCACAAATGATGTGTTGGATTATTATGCTTTCTTTATTATACTGACTTCAAGCAAATAACAAGTCAAGAGAGGCTTGTAATTAATGATCCTTGTTGTAGATGTACTGACATGAAATTAGACACCTAGCTGTCAATAGTATCTACAGGAATAGTCATTATGAATGAAATGAAATTATAATTTCTATTTATACATGTACGACTTTATTAAAAAGGATTTTTTTCATAGAAAATATTATATTATAGTATTCTGGCACAGGTTTAGTAATTCAAGATACAACTCCATAATACAAATACTTACTTGAAATGCATAATTTTAGCATTTCTAACTTAATATATCTTAGCATGAGGTATTAATTTATTATGGTTCATATACGAAGCAAAAATTAGAATATCAAGAATTGTACAGAAATGTTCTATTTTTGTTCATGATGTCTTAAATAATACATTTTTTTAATAGACGAAGCAGAAAGCATCAGAAAAGGAAACAGTTTATGAATAAAAAGGAGATAAATATAAAGTACATATAAACACTAAGCAACAGTCCTGAAACATGTAACCGGGCGTTATTTCCACGTGCTAAATATTGAGTACTGCAAAAGAAAGCCAGACTAGCAAGTAAAACAAATTACTTACGTAAATTACGTACAAAAATGCTTGTTGTGTGCGATAAAATCTGGAATTTACAAACAATTTGCAATTCTAAAATATTGCATCAAAGTTGAAAACATTTTCGCAATAATATGAATGTAATCTTTGATTCCTTCGACTGAAATATTTAAAACTTGAAAAGATGAGGCAATACAGTAACAGACGCGAAATTGAGTCGTCATTAACATTGTTTTCTACAAACACTACGCTGTATTTCGTCATGTACTAGGTAGTGCTTTGATAACACAGGATTTTGAATTATACATATATAGATAGGGAGTTTTTGCTCATATTTGGTAACTACCGGATAATTCTACATATACCTACCCCAACAGCATGCAGCAGCTGCAAACAATGGGCCTACATACATAAGCAGCGAGTTCCACGCCATACTTAGTCAACATGAGTACATGAAAATTACAATGCGAATTTATTAAATAAGACAAGACATTGAAATAAGGAATCCTTAATAATAAAGAATGAAGTGCAGCGTAAAAGACGACGGAGAAAACAACAGAAAAAAACAGAAAGTAGGTGAGACGTGTATACGTAAGCTTTGGTGTGTACTACAAAGTTATTGTTACAAGCGTGACTTTCTGACGCATTGTTGTTATTGTATCGTTGCATGTAACCCGTACACCTAATATTTAACAGATCCAATAGTAGTACACCACACTTTGTACTTACATTATTATTACTACCGCCCAGTGTAAATTTTATTTACAAGTTACACTATTTTTTGTGTCTTTAGGCTCATTTCATATTCCCACAACCTTATAGTCCATCATAAAATTGTCTTAAACTTGCACTAATGTAGGTAATTCAAGATTTCCCAGCAGAAACTCCAAAGTGTATAATAAAATAATATGCAAACTATATATTGTAAGTTTCTGCGGAATAATCAGAAGCATTGCATATGCACTCTGTCTGTATATAAAGTTACATACACATATGGTTTGTACATACTACATGGTATAGCTCTATTTAATGCTTATCTATGTAGTCTCTTCGCTTGTCTGTCAGTAAAGTACAAGGGAGTATAATGCATATAGATATATGTATATACCCTGTGTTTAGGAAAGAATAGGATTTAAATTAGAAACTCACAATCAGCCACACAATTTCTCTTTTTAATGACATAATGGTCACGTCTTTTCCGTGGTTTACTTAACATAGTGTAAGCAATTTATTTTAACTGGGTCATCATTGTAACAAATTACATTTACTCTGTTGTTTTGCCTACATTACATTTCACATTGCATCTGCGTTCTTTTTCAAGGAAGGCATTGAATTACTCGCAGTATGAGTACTCCATACAGTTTTATTAGAGTCAACTTACTTTGCAATATAATGCTTTGGTTAAAGAAACGCTCTAACTCTCGTACACGTTCATAAGAAACTCCTCGCAGTGTGTTTTTCTCATTGTCAGATAAGTCTAACTCACACAGAGCTCTTTTCTTCGTGTACCCCAACAAGAGCTTCACCACATCGTCAGTTTAACAACAAGAACAACCCAAGCCATGCACAAGAAATAACACACGGCTCATCATAGCACAACATTTTCAAACTTTTGCATCTGACTCTCCTAGTGGTAGTATTTCTTGCAAATTGTAATTCTGTGTGTATTTACAATGTATGTGGTATGCCTGTGCCTACTATACCACTAGAATGATGTTATTATTATAGTTAATGTTTGCAGAAAATACTGCGTGTTTGTCTGCATAAGATTTTTCTATGTATTCTCAACTCGTGTTCTACCTTTGGGTTTTAGTGTGGCTTGCATTGTATTTGTTGCACTAAGTACCATACACTGCTGCTGCTGCTATTTTGTGACTCTGTGTGAGTGCAGAAATTTTTTAATGTACATTACCACCTATCCATTTGCTAATGGTGAATGTTAATGTAAAGGTTACGGTGATGGGATGTTTATAATATTAGTTATACACACAATGAATTCTAGTGATGTATTTTCTTCGCCTGTGAATGATGATAGCCGTGTAGTGTAAAGTAGAAGAGGCATATAGCAGAAGGGGTAGAGTTACCAAAGGTAATTCTCTATAGGTATATAATATACCAGAAAGATAAGTAAGTAAACTACCTTGCGTGGCTTCTTACGATATCCTCTGAAGTTTAAGGCCAACATAATACACACATATATAATGGTTTCGTTTAGTAGAACTTTATGAAAATGAAATGGTCAACTATTTCTATTGGCCTACATTCACAACTTTGTAAGACTTACCTTACCAAGCCTTCTCATTTTACTCTTTTTTAACGAGTTCCTTCGTACTACTACTGCTATTATTCATTATTACGGATTATATGATGAGGATGAGAATTAAAACACTTTTCCTTGTCAATTTCTTATCGAACTTTTTTAAAATGCAGGTGTACATCTACCAGTAGGTATTCGATACTTGTGTGTGGATGCACTAGTATTGTACTACCTACTTCTGTGTGTCATTTCTTGCTTTAATCGCTAATGCATTTCTCTTTTCAATTAATGTGTCAATTGGTACAAATAAATGTCTGCATCCAATCATCATCATCATGGATGCACACCTGTTATGTCAAATCAGAAACAATGTCAAAACTGGATTGATTTAATATTTGCAATGCTATTCCTTTCAATGCAACTTATTAAAACTCTGCATTGTTTCTTTTGCATATAAATAAGTGTGTCGCAAATTTTTACGGGCAAACTAATAGCCAATTATTGTTTGCAATAAAATTATACTTGCCATTATTCACTGGAATACTTTTGTATACCCATACTTAAATATACCACATATAAAAACCAACAGATCTTTATTGTCTACCTACAACACAAGCAACTCTTAAAAATATGTTGCCGATGAAATATATTTGAAGCCCTTTTATGACCCTCAAAAATGTTTATGAATTTTATTAATAATATGGTACTGCGTACATAGGCAACTAATAAAGTTTGCGAAGAAATTGGCAAATCTTGCAAAGCATAAAGCGTAAGTAACGGCAAGCGTTTGCTTTCATTTTTATGGGGAATTTAAATGTAATTTGTCTAAATGTTTATGTTTTGGCAAGCAGAGTGGTAGTAAACTTGAGAGTTCTCCTTGTGTCCGATACCGAGAGTCAAGAATATATATTATTATGCCAAAGCGGGCTCGTACACACAAACACGTAAATAAGTAATTTAGAAAATAGGCTCATATAGAGATCAGCAACCTTTCAATGAACCCATTTTACACGGAAATGATATTTGGAGGCTAAGAGCAGTCTAAAAATACATTGCATAGCTTTGCATTAGCAGAGACGGATGTACACAAAATGTAAGTACATGCAGTGACGACGACGATAAATGCTGAATGCCATGATGAGTTCTGTGTGTGTTCATCACACAATACACACAACGACACAGATACATATTATGCATAACCCAATAGCACACACTACAGGTACATGCTCAAGTTATTATCATAATAAATGTGTTGTACATACACTTTTAGAATATGTCACACACTGTCGTCAACTCCATATAATACAACTCTATTATAAAGTAAATATATTCCTCAGCTCCAAGCATCATAGACACCTTGTACTACATAATAACGTACACATTAGTTAGTGGGCTATTATTTACGAATCTCTTTCCCTATAGCCATAAATATAAACCATGCATCTATTACACCGAACTATGCTAGTAGTACTAAATACTACAACTAGTACTGTAACATTTACACGAGATAAATATACACACAGGAGAATATATACTCACAAATTGTTTACGTTTACCACCACTTCAAGTGGTCTTCTGTCTTTTGCACTGTTGAATTGCAGCCAGGGCTTAGATAAACTTAATTATTCAATTATTATGAGGTTCCTTTTCTTTAGGGATCGTACACAATCCAAACACACTCGTTTCTCTGTTAACTGTATAGACAGAGAGAGAGAGAGAGAGAGAGGAAGATGAGCATAATAATAAGACATCAGAAAAGGTACCTAGGTTAGGTAGTAGTATAAGGTGCATAGAAATAGTGAATGGTGTTACTATGGCTTAAACCACCCTGAGCTAGGATGATGGCACAATTGGAATGAGTAATATATTATTTATTTTTGTATAATACTAATAAGTAACGTACCTACGCAGGTATTTACCTCCGCTACTACTAAACTTGAATACGAATAAGAAAAGGTACGGCATGCTTTATGTGCGATGATGCGATTTGAAGAGCAACACCTAAAGGGAATGAGAATTAAGAATTGTTAATGATGATACAGTAATAGTAGAGAAGAAGTAATAGTAATTGTATATGAATTGCTATAACATGATGATGGTGATGCTGTTTGTATGTGTGAGCGTTGTCTCGTCTGTGTGTTGAAGTAAGAATACTCATTGGGCGGTGCTATGTGCATTTGTTATGTGTGTGTGTGTATAGGAAGAGAACAGACATTAACGCAGCAATGACTGTGACTGTGAGACTCGTTAGAATGCAAAATTCTAATTTGATTCTTGAGTTGGCAGTGGAAAATAGTTGAATGCGTAAGAACAGCGAGCGAGCGACCGTAGCCGTGACTTTCACAAAGAGAGAGCAGAAACGAGGAGCTCGTTTTGGAAATGAGGGCAACTGCAGACGACGATTTACATGTAGGATAATCTTGTATTACCCTTTGGGAAAGGTATTACGACGATAGACCATGCAATAGTAGGATATGAGTAATTGTGACCTTACTACTACACTGCAACTGCTATCTGGTAACTCATTCTCAGCTTTGGCGTATATAACACTACGCTAAAGGTATAGAGAGACAGACTCTCTGTGTGTGCATCAATCTATTTGCTATAATGTACATATGGGAACTTATAGATAGTACAAGTACGGTACAACACTGCCAGTACAGTTTATTGAGCACAATACAACAAAACTGAGTAACCAGTCACCATAAACGCTCAAGCTGACGGATTGACGATACAATAACCTAGTAACCTACAGTAATATTGTTAGAACAAACCTCATTTTTATGCCTGCAGCTATTCTTTTCACTTATTGTTCACTTGCTACTACTACTGCTATATGCTACTCAACCAAACACCACACTTGTTATTTTCCACAAACTAATACGAGTATATTATAGGCGGTATACCAGTAGGTACTATGCAACTCCAACATTTATCTCTTTACTACTTTCGGAACTACATTATCTTGAACATTTTTCTTGTAGTGCAACTATTATGACAAAACTCTGAATCAGAAACAACTACTATTCCTCATAACCTAAATTAATTGATGGAAAAGTTAAAATGGTACATGAGACAAATAAATCCTCACAATCGCTTTTTACTGTCAATACGCAGGTAATTAGCTATACAATTCAGATAATCGCACACATTCATATTTACAGTGGGGAAGTTAATTCTAAGCAAATTAAGTATGCCTATATATAAGCTCTAAATATCAAACAAATAAACTATACTTTTTACATTATGGGATGTTAAGTATAATTATTCCAATTCCATTTCCTAACTAGATTTCAAAATACGGGAAAATTGTCAATTAAAAAGGAAATGAAACTTGAGACTTGCAATGAGTAATTGTCAAATTATATTTTATAATTCTGTGTTTAAGGCGTGCTAAAATTGTGTTAAATGTTTTAAGATTGGAATACCTAAGTAAATGTCATTTGCAGCTTTTAATTTAAAGTAGGAGTAGAGACAGCTTGAAGAAATACATGTATTAGTAGAAGTGTAAGAAGTCGCATCTGTGAGCAGTTTGATGCGTAGGTAATAGGAATAAAAAAACGTATTAAATTGACACTCGTTTTTCTTGCTTAACTTGTTCAGTAACATTTAATTAGATGCATTGCTATCTGTAATTTTTCTAATCAAGTTTACCAACTTCAATTTCTCCAACAATTATAACTTCCTATGTGCCACTGAAACGAACGCATGTATTTTTTCATCATACACTTCAAGTACTTTTATATCAAATCTACTTTTGTAATTGTCATTTCCTCACGTAAGGCTGCATCAGGTGCTGCTTGCAGAGAGCCACTGTCTTTCTCTCTATCTCTCTCTGCAATAATAATATAATAAAGAGGACTCTAAAATGTAGTTTTTCATTCGTCGTTATTCATGCTACTCTACTTTTTACATATTATTCCGTATTACATAGGTGTAGTTAAAGTAACTGAAATAAAAGTCGTAACAGCAGCAAACACAGTCGTTTTACTCATTCATTCAGATAGGAAAATCAGCACAACAATTCATATGTGGAGTACAGATTTAAAAGTTTGACTGAATTGCCAACAGAGAATTTCTAGGACACCTGTATAAATACATAGACAGTAGTAGTTGCTTTTTATGACATTCAAGTTGAAAATGTGGGTATGGATAGCCACCTATATTACATGACAAAAGTAGAACCATTGTTATCTGCGTGCTTATGCCTATTGCCTTTCCGTCGCATAAAGGAAGGAAGAGATTTTAATGATTGAATGAAAGTGGTATGGTTTGCTACGGTTTACTTTACTTTTCCATGTACCAAAACGAGTAGCACCACACACACACAACAACCCCATCAACATACACAACCATCAACATTACATTATTCTATACAAGCACACAGTATCATTAGACTTGATAATACGTAGATGGAATCTAGACTTTGGAGATGAAATGGTGTTAGCCTAGTTCCTTATACTCACTCAGATGTATTAATGCATATTATAAACATCACACTCTCTTATACGAGTTCGACTGCATTTGCTATAGTCACATATTATACTCACGCTACTACTATTCTCGTTCTCAATCGCCTATTGTGTGGTGTTACCCAATTATGACTGCAACTACTCTCATCATAAAATAAATTCAAAATCAACCTAACTAACGGATTGTTTCAATCATTCGATATAGCTAAATGTGCTATAGTTTTATACACAATTACAGAAATTGTTAAGTTCAGACAGCTGAATTAAGACTAAGTAAATATTAAATTAAGATACAAAATTATTGTAAAATCATAATATCTGTGAACGATAAAAAAGTCTATGACAAAATCATTCAATGAATAAATTCAATTATTATAATTAACCTAGTTCAGGACATAGTTTATACAGTTTTTAGGTCCCATCCAACAGATATAACTAATCACGCAACTTTTCTTTTAAAAAAACTTCACGAAATGCTTAATTTTTTTACAAATATGTAATATAATCTAAAAACGACAAAATATGTACAAAAATATCTAATGCGTTGGAAGAAGTCAAAATGATTTTTTTGAAGTGACGTTTTCTCGGTTTCATTTCGGGTGAAACAAATATCTATAAAGTTGGAGCCGTGTCTGAGAATGTATGCAGAATATTATATTATGTTCTTACATAAATGTTATTAAAGAGCAAATATAGTGGACTAGACAAACGTTTTATTTTTAATTTGCATTATTGACAATATCGAAGAATTTAATTTAGTGTATTGGAAGTTGTACCGATAAATAATTGAATACATACATACAAGGAAAATAACAATAACAGATACTTTTGTAGCATACACATTCATGCTTGTAAACTGCTATTTCCATAATTCTTTTTGTAGCACAGAAAGTATGGGTTGTGGGTAAAGTATGTACATGCTACATATTCTACCCTGTGTTCCATTCATACACTCATACACATACCCTGTGTTTCGTTTTACAGTAATATTATACGAATGTAATACATATTTGTGATGTTGGCAGCCGAGTACTTGTACCTACTGACATATTTGGTATTGTCATGCATGCGGTGAGTGTCTGTCCAGAGAGTCGAGTGAGTCCAACTAGACTCACGGCAAAAATAACGGGACTGCACAAGTAACAATGGATTTGCTAATAATATCATGCATTACCATTTCTAAAACGTCACTCTGGCCAACCAAACTAAACGTATTGCATCTATCCCAGATTACGTAGTTGCTGTAGTAATTTTATAAACATTCTCTATTATTCCCATTCCTGGTATGCACATACAATATTATAGACGCATGCACACGTACTGAACCACACGTGAATCTGAAATTAATATATGCCTTTTGCCTACCTAGGTATTTCTATTGTACACAAGAGCGTATATAGGTGGATGTATATGACAAATTTACATCAGTGCATAAATGAACCACCCTTCCTTAAACGGAATCATGTTTTAGTTTGTGCCATATAGAAAAATCCCCTGAGGGTTAAGCATAACTTAAATACGACGACATGCAATAATAACTAAAGCACATCAGAGAGAGAGAGAGAGAACACAGAGCAAAAAACGTACCTACTTTATTGCGGGGACAATAAGGTATACATTGTGACAGTATAAGGTTGGATATTACACACAATACAAAAAAATAAATGCATCTAAAGATAAGTAGGTTGAAAGAAAGGATGACTGAAATAATAATATCATAATAACAACAATAATAATAAGACCAAAGGAAGGCTTTGATTTAAAAAGAGTGAGTTGGCAGTTGGCAGATTAAAAAAACTTGTGTAAAAGTTTCATGAGTGTGTTCCATTGAATTCTGCCATTGCTAAAAGGAGGTAGGTAGTGTCGGTAGTGTTAAGTGTGACAGGCGTATATAATATATAATAATATACACCCAGATAAATTCCTAAATTTACAGCATAACTTACGTTGTTGGTAGTACAGTTGAGTTAATGGCAGTTACGTTCCTTGCTCCCTTTAGCCAACTAACACGTAAAAGATGATAGAGACGTTACGTTTCTTTTAATCTGATGGTGATATGTGAGGAGTGTGATTCTGTGGTGATGGCGATGATGATACCGATACCAGTCTCTTCTTTAAGTATTCTTACGTTCTTTAGAATTGGGATGGATTGAACTGACTCACTCTGTGGGATAATAATCCCAGCTAATATTATCTTCCCGTTCTACCCCAACCTTTCGACTTGCATCTTACGTAGTCCTCCTCATACTTTACATTTGACACGAACAAATCTTTCTTAAAAGCATAAGGTGATATCTGCACAAACTGCACATCCAAAATTCTTCGTTCATGACTATGACTTACAATGGCATAAGTTCTACACGAGAAGATTAAGAAGATGGATGGAGGATGATGTATTTTTCTGATCTGTCTGTGTCTCTAATGTAATTGTACACAGATATGGACCGTGCAGTCTCTCAACGTGATTTCGTTGTCTCTGTAGAGGACACAGTGAGGTTTTTAGCAAAACTTTTCCTATAAGAGTAATTCAGTGCAGACTCCCAGTAGTAGTAGTAGTAGTAGTCATAGTAGTAGTAGTAATAGTGGTAGTAATAGTAGTAGTAGAAGTTGAGTTAATCAACATCATATAATTTTTTACTTGTGATGACACACATAACACAGACATGCATTCAAACTCACACACAATATCACGAGAGAACTTTTGCTCACTGAATAGCGAACAAGTGGTGTGCAGCCTTAAGACAAATACAGATACAATAATAATAATGCAAAGTGACGATGTAACAAACCAGTAAGGTGCTTATAGCTTGCCGTGTGTGTGTGTGTGATGTTAGCGATAGTAATAATAAAAGTAGTTATGAATATGGTTTATGGGTGAACTACATCTTCAAAGATCTCTCTCTATCTTTATTATTTCTTACTCTACTTTTATTCCAACACTTCACATAGATTCGTGTGTGCACTTCTGATTTGTGCGAGATAAATCCATGTACACTTTAGATCTTACCTAGTACCTTCATTTTGTCACGGGTAAAATAATACTTCATATTATATTTAATGTCATAACTATTATTACAATTGTATTGCAGCAGGAGCATGATCTAGGTACATGATCCATAAAACACATTTTGCATTTATTCACCTACTGGTCCTTTTTCTCATGTTAAAAGAAAATAAACATTATTTTTCTATATTTACTCCCATTCTCGTGGAAATAAGGATTCCATGTACAGAAAGTGGCTACTTAAAATTAAATACACACGAATTTATTTAGAAATATTGCAAAGTAAAGTTGGACATATTATGACCACAGAGTATTAATTTTAACTATCTGCACACAGAAACAAAGCGGATCGTAGGTAAATAAAATAAATGACGAGATTGTGCAGCAAAGAGGTTGTATACAATAAGTGAAATAATAATGCATACCTATGTTCTAAGTTGGTTGTGTGATGATGAGAAGAGTAAACCAAAGTCAAGCCAAAGACCTACTTCCTACTTAGAGATGGATGGATGTAAAATGGAATGGCTTATCTTCCCCAACGCGTTTCTATCTACTTAGCAGCAGCAGAAAGAGAGATACAATGTGTACAATAATATAATATTGGATTATAGTATTGTATTATATTATACACCATTGAATATTGAGAATCTGCCTCGCAGAAGTTCTGTGTGCATACTATGAAGACGATAGACTTTACTTAGTGCATTATAGTATTAGCAGAATGTTCTTAAGGTACGTGTAGTATAATATTATATCTGAGAATGAATGTAGGAAAGTGGGTCAGTGTCTGACGATTGAAAGTACGGAAGGTGTTGGAATCCGGGTTAGACTAGATGATTGTAGCTCGAGGCTCTTCAAGGTCTAGATCACCAAACGAACGAACGAGCATTGCCAATGCAGAAAGAAACATCATAATATGCATACAATAGCTATACAACATACAAGAAAGAATGAAATAAGACAACACTACTTTACACACTGCAATGCACAACGTTTACACACACAGTATGCAGCCTGAGAGAGAGAGAGAAGAGTCATGTACGTAGTTTAGAGTCAAAGAACGAAGAAAAGGGTTGAATAGCTTGTCTTACAGACACACATACACACACAAAGCATATAGCAAAGCCAAACACAGTGTGTAGTCTATAGCATAGAAAGAAAAACAATCAAATGCCATACGTACAAACGTTGTAAGATACAAAACAGAGCAATACAGAATTTTATTCTGTGTGCGTCGTTGGTTGTAGCTCTGTATCCCTCCATGTTCTTTTGAACACACAACACAAGGCTCTTGTGCTTTTGCAAGCACAATAATATGCACAGAACGAACGAGACTTTATGTAGCATATAGAATTGAACGGTTGAGCATTGACCGTGTATCTTCTGGTAACTCTAACTAGAATGTTATTGTAGCAAAGCATAATAATGTAAAGCTTTACATGTAAATGGATGTACTTCTTTTCTGTCGTTCACATGTATTATATTGTTCAACTAATGTGCGAATATTATTACTTGAATAGCTTGTACTTATAACTATACAACTTACATAGAGTCCTGTGTTACTTGTGTTATTTAAGTTTGTAGTGGTGGCTTCTCAAAATCAAATGTTTCATACTATGTTACCAATTTACACGCTCAAATAGTCTGAGTTGCTTATTTTAATACCACTGTCACTTAGAAACCCAATTAACGATTCATATTAAAATTTCGACTATATTTCTGTCTCTATGCAATATTGAATATATTATAGGTACAAGGATAAATGCAGTAGGAATGCAATGCGGACATTATAAGTATTATGTAGTTTGCATTGACCATGACCATTGAATTTTGATCTCATAGGAATTACTACTTGAACTTTATTTGTCTTTTCTCTGGCAAATGACTGTTAAATATTGTCCTTTTTAAAACAGAGTCTATAGGCGAAAATATGCTAATATTTTTGTAATGTGTATGTAAATATACAGATAATTTGAAATCTACTACTATAGGGATCTTTATTTTGTATATTGTACAACTTACGTAGAGAGATTCAGAGCATTAGTATAGGGATTGAGCTGAGACTATCAGTTTTCTATTGTGTGATGTGCATGATGTATAATGATGTGTGTGTGTGATGCTATTATGTGTGTTTGTTACTACACTCTATGAGCCAATGTGCCTGTGTTGTGTATTTACCAGAACTACATCGCCCTTACCTCCTGCTTTAACTTAATTGTGTGGGCTTAAATGCTATTTGACCATGCTTCACATAACACACTTACACACACTCTCATATACCCACACACACACATAAAATTACATTATTTCTGACAAATAGTGAAAAGTAAGTCACCAGCTAACATGCTATAATACACATAGTAAATAAAGGAGCATGGGAAACTGAGCATACCTATATAGATATACATGTTTAGCATTGACAATGAGTTTTAATCTACTTTTAAACAATCTGTCTGATAATAATAGCCTAATACACTTTTCCATGTATTTCCTTCAATGGACTACATTGAATGAAATTGAGCATCGTTTGTTAACAAGCATCCTATGAAATTGGAATACTATCCCCAACATGACATTATTATTCACTAACGATGTAACGACGGAGACATATGAAATGAATAGACTTGTCTCATCGTCAGACTAACAATAAAAAAAGATTCTGTATTTACAAATAATAATTGTTATCGGAGACTTTGATTGAGTACTTCAAGTATTGAGCAAATCCATTATGACTTATAATAGACATAATATCTGTTACTCTGTCTGAATGTCAGGGTCTTGGCCATTATTAGCCAAATTGGATCCTGTCTGCCGACTGTCTCGTTAATAGATATTCCAGAAAACAGGAGTATTGTATTAAATACTACTATGTCATATTTCCCGAAAAAATGGATTGTCATAGTTTCTTGTCCAGATTGGAATTGTATTGCAACCCTATCTTTATTTTGTTATTTGAGACTTTGGTAAATACGTGAGTGCATTTGGGTAATGAGACTGAGTGAGTGAGTGCAAAGAGTGGTACCTACACAAATACTCGAAATACAAACATCTCCGTTGGAAATTGCAATACTCTTGTAGTAGTAATGGTGGTTGCAGTGGTTGATGAGTATGAGGATTTTATTTATGAAACGATGATATTACTGCACACATGATTCTCATATGGAAAAAGACGAGAGTAGCTGTATGTTGTGTGAGACTGATTTTGAGCTTACGACTTCCTCACCTCCTCGTTTAATGCTACATTTACTTGTATTATTATGTTGTGTGTTGTGTCTATCTCACTCTCATAATACATTTTTTATTATCCACTCTTTAAACTACTTATCCTCACTTGTGTTGCGACTTACACAGGAATTATTATATTATTATTATTATATTGGTGGTAGCAGGGGAAATGATGTAGTTTTGCGAGGAATACTATAAGACATGGATTGTACACGTACACAGTGTAGCCTGTAAAAGAATCTGTAGCATGTTATTATTATGAAGAAGAAAAAGAGGTAACTTAAGAAAACTGTTGGAACACAGGAGAAATAGTGGTGGTGGAAATGAAATAGGAACAAGAAACCAGTCTCAGTCCCATCACACTGGCAAAACACACAGAGAGACCTAAAGGAAAGCCAAAGCGAAGTTTGTAATTTGCAATTTGCAAAGCAAGCAATTTGCACTGTTCCTACTAAACTACCTACAACTTGTGATAATAAGGAACGTAGTAGCAGTAGAAGACGGCAGGGATACATTGGTTGTCTCAGAGTGTGTCTGTGTGTTTTTGTGCTAAAATAATGTAAATGGAATACACAGGCTGGATTGGAGCTGGGAGTAGGGCAGAACACAGTAGAGCACTCATTGTGGAAGATTATTGTAGTAGCCGTGGTGGAAATGGTGGTGGTGTATTTGTATTCCGAGTGTGTTGGGGAATGTGTTCAATGTGTTGTGTAGTGTGAGTGGATGTTATGTACAGCATTACCTGTACTGTGTATGGATTCGCAGAAGACTTTTATTGTCAGTCCAGCCCCAGTGCTCTTCGAGTTTAGTTCATATCCTTACATCACTCCTGCCACGTCTAGAACAGACACAGAACGCAACTCACTCTTCGAGTTGTACTACCACTGCTCTTTGCTCGTAGCAATCTCACTTATTCAATATTGTCAGTCCGTCGCCATTGACCATCAGTGTTGCTTCAGCTTCGGATCTTTAAGGTGTTCAAAAACCATTGTCGGTGTCCAACTTGGATTTAAAGCATTTGAGCCGTCAGTGAAGAAACGTTGTTGCTCCTACAGCATAGTATAATCTCAGCGTATATATTACAGTTCGTTATTACCTAAATAATACGAATAATAATTTATTATATCATCGAAAATACTTTTTGTGTCAGTTACTGTTTTCTGGAATCCAGCATTTCATGTGCATTTTGTCAAACTGTCGGTTTTTGAATTGACGACACGGATGTGTGGAATAATTTGTGCTCATGTGGATAAAAGTAGAAACCTTTATACAACCACGACAATTGTTTGTTGACACATTAGTTAACTTTGACTGGTGTGCTTGTTTATTGTGACTTGATGAGTTACATCCAAGTGCATTTCATTATTTATTGAATTTAAAACCAAATTGTTTACCACTTGGAGGATCCTTATTATTACTGAAGGATGCATACCGGTGGATTATTACTTCTTCAGCCCCGTGCGGGTAAGAGTCTTATCCTACTTACGTATAGTTGTCTCGTTAATCTCAACTTGAGTTCCAAGCTCCAATGGCGAATGTAGGAAATGAGACTGGCATGAGACAGATCTCTACTTTTCAACTTGAGACTCTTTTGTTGTGAGCAATACACACTCATTTTCTTGCTTATTCTCCACAGACCTATCTCAAGTTCACTTCCTACATTCTGCCATTCTCTTATAATGCTATAACCAGTTCATTTCTAGTAAATACATTCATCGCAGTTTATTTCCATCACCTACGTATCATGCACATAATATTATACTGTTATTTATTGTCTGGTCTCATAACTTCTTTTTGAGTCTAGCCCGGTTTAATAAGTTAAGTAACCAAAGTACAAGTGGGTGGACCATTTAGTATTATTTTGCATATTTTATTTATTACCTAGTGTAGAAAAAATAATTTGTCCTACTTTTTCTAAATACTCAGAATATTACCAATCATGAAAATGTTTAGCATGGATTTGATGCCATATCCGGCACTATAGTAGTTGTACAAAGAAAAATAATAATAATCACAGAATTCTCAAGTTTGCAGAGAATAATAGTATCGCTAAAGCTAAGTTGTATTTCGCTACTACTTCGATTGTGTTTTTCAGATAGAACATAGATTCTACATACATAGATCGTAGCGTGTAATTTACAAAAGGAGTAAAAAAGAAAACAGTTTTAGAGTAGTTGAGCATTTTCTAGTACAGAATGCATATGATATGGTTTAATGTCTAGTTCACACTACAAGGATTATTACAAAGGCATTGTTGGCTGTCACTGTCACTGTCGCTTAAATGCAAAACATAAGCTGTTGATAAGGAGGTCAGCATATCTCGTCCTGTTATTCACATAAAAGCTTAAAGTGTGTCGTGTACCTACTTCCACATTGCTCACATACTCATCCATGCTAAACACAAGCGTCTCTCTCCACTCTCTATATACCTGCCCTATCCTCCCCATGCATTCCGCTTAGCAATAGGTTAGTTACACAGCGTAACACAAAAATAATATTATACCTACATATTATCTTATATGTATTATACACAATTACAACCACTATATAAAGTCTAGTAGCACTGCCATATAAAATGGAACTCAACTGACTACCTGCCTTGGTACAGTTTCTATATACACGTAGACATTATTGTATCACTCAAGATGAAGTGTAGTAGCCGAATGTTGTAAGGTTGAGACGAGAATTAGGAAGGGCCCATCATTTATGCAAAGGAAGCTTAGGTCCACCTGTGGACTTGTCTCAAGTAAGGAAAAGAAAGGCAAAATTTACTCACACATAACGCAATCATAATAATAAATAAATAGTAATAACAGTTTGTACATGGAGTGTAGGGTTTATATGCCAGTAGCCTACAAATAAGTATTCCGCTTGGATCTTCACCGTAGAGATACTTATTAGGATGGAGGATCATATTATACGTTTATACATAGGAGATTGTAGATACACTTGCAGAGGGATAGATTATGAATGCGGCACAAAACTAACGGCATTTTGAGAAAATGCCTTTTCATGCTACGCATACTGTAATATTGCAACACATAGCTTTTAACGGGGATTAATAAATCTGCATCCTGGCCTAAAGAACCTCCAAGCGCTTCTTGTTAAACGTAGTTGGAACGTGTATGGTTTCTTGGAACTTCCATGAGCAACACAGGTAGTATACGTTTACACAAGAACTAGATACCAACACGTGAAATTATGTCTCATGTCAAACATCAGCTTTGTTGTGATTCAACGTTATTAAATTTCATAATACGTGCCCGGTTTCTCGTTACTATGATTACAAATTACGAAACTGAAAATAATAATTTCCAAACATTCGCTCAGTAATTACACAATATATTTAACAGTGAAGTTAGATTTACAGTAGCAGTTATTATCTCATCATCAATGTTATTATCATCATGGCGACCAGAGTAGGTAAAGTAATGTAACCTGTGCAGGTCTAACATGTTGAGCAATTGCAATAATAATGTAATACTGTAATTTTTTTTCTAAATGTCATGCATCCGCTGACTATTACGTTATGACATCTTAAGGATCCAATTCCATCCAGATACCTACGTCAGGAGAAATAATAATGATTGACATCACTTCTTACAGAATTTAGCATCCTAATATTCTATTACGTACGTATTAAACAGTATTTTGTATTATTCAGTTCATTCTTTTGACAATGTAGACTATAAAAATGTTTTGTTCATACTACCTTTTTATTATGGTTAATATCGGAATCTACACTTTTTATTAAAGTGAATAACATCAAAGTTTGGATTGCTTCCAATTAATGATGTAGCTCAGATTCGGGGAAATCACGTTTTATGACTACGTTGTATAAACAATCAAGTAAAATAGCATCACTATGTCATCATGTAGAAATGAATGGCGGAATTGTGTTAAAAAGACGAAAAACATTGTTGTTTTCATACGAGGTGGTAAATATGAAGGGTTTTGGCACACTGGAGAACATGATTTAACTACACCCTGACAGTTAGAAGGCAATAGTAGAAAATACAATATAAAACATGACGGTTCACTGATGGCAAAAATGTCTTACAGCGGATGGGACTAAGATATCTGCAAGTTTTTTCTGAATTCAGCATTTGCTGAAGATAAAATTCGAATAGAGCAATTATAATTTGAGCTGCAATCGATGAGCTCATCACCGATTATAATCAAATTACCTTTGTAAACTTACAATTACAACATACATGCATAAGTGCTACACCCTGTAATAAGAGATACTTTAATTTTGCATTGCATTGTTCTTCTTTTACATATTAATAATATCAGTGTGTGTGTATACGATTCCAGATATGAATACAGAACGTAATTTAATAGCAGTAGTAGTAGGAGCTGTGTGTTAAACAGCTATACATGTCTTGTACACATTTCAATCAACGTCGTTCATTCAGCTGCTATGGCAAACACATAGCATAATATATTATTGAAAGACCCCGCAGACTAAAATCACGGTCACTTCCTCTTCCACCTTTCCTTTCTGATATCTCAAGGCTTTTTTTCAGATTCCTAACTTCCATTATCTTTCCGCTTCTAGACTCAACTTTTAAAAGCTTATCTAACCTACTCTCAGAGCGTATTGTACTTAGATCATCCCAAATGACTTATACGATTGCGTTGCATTGTGATTGATGAACACACACACTTAGAATAATATTCAATAGACACGTATGCATTATACCTACATGCATGTTGTACTCAGTTTACATATCCAGTATATGCACAGATGCAGATTTGGTTACAATATTTGCTGTAGTAGCTCATAGATTATAATGTTGCCCTCAACAACCTTAACATCTTCTACTAGCTTTTCTATAAACTGTACGAAAACATGAAGAGCTTAACACGTTTTAGTGGTAGATATCTCTTTAAAAGGAAATTTAGCGTTTGTTTTCATATTCGAAAAGGAAACAATAGGTGCAACATTATTAACCTTAACTTGCTAAGAATGTAATCTTTGTGTAATCTGCGTGGACGTGAACTTCAGCAAGAAGCAAGTACAAGTCATGATAAAAACATCCTATTGTTTAGACTAATCATCAAATAATTCAGATTTTGACTACGGGATGTAATGAGAGAGATGTTCAATAATTTCACAAAGTCATTTTGCATATTGTACAAACTACAACTATATATTAATACAAAAACACACACGCTAAACTTAGCCAATGCCAATTGCCTCTCATTTAGCACTTTAACTTTGTAATTAAAGGTACATGGACTCTATGTTTATACAATTCTGCTTAATTTGCATTGTGCTGTGGTAGTTGTTCGTAGTAATTAAAATACAGAATGCCTATATTTCTAGGTACAACCATTCACATTGTACACGGACAATACAACCCTAATATAAATTCTCGCAATTAATTAATGAGCCTGTAAAAGTAGGCAACTATAACAATCTATATGCCTATTTGTTTAATGTAGGTATAACAGTCTTATAGACATTCATAATCATTCAGACATAACAAATTACTTGAGTTGAAAAAATAGTTTTATTGAACTTAATTATTTTTCATGTATCGAGCAGCTTTAGTACTTACAAGCCAGTGAGCAAAAATGCAGAGAAAGATTAGAGTACACGATGTCTGTGGTTGCTCAGTGTAATATAGCACACAGGTGCATGTTATTGTAGTTCATGGTGCTTAAACATGTAAAATGTATATTTAGAACTGTGTGTAAGTATAATAGTAAGGAGATAAGACTGTGAAGGGCTACGATAAACCAAAACTTTTGTAGCCACTCATAATAATGATGGGGGAAGATGGGCCGAAGAGTATACATCAACACAGACAGTAAAGATGATGGTCAAGGAGGCGAAAAGTAGTGTACTATTACGAATGAGAGTACAGGCAGAAAAACAGACCTACATAATAAATAATTGACACTGATGACTATGTACTATAATATAATATATAGCGTCTCACATTATACCAGTAAGGAAAGACAAGTCTAAGAGATACACAAACACATACGACATATAATTACACTCAGACTACATCCACTACTACAACACATTTTCTATATGCCTATAAGCATAATGATACAGATAATAATTTTCTTACTATATATACTTGCCCTTATAAGGTTTAACGTTATTATAATATAAACAGACTTGATTCTTGTGACGAAATACCTGACAGTTAATTTGCATCGCACATATACATACATATAGTTTATATAGTCAATATACCTCATATATATATATACTTTGTAAGTACAAATACTGATCCATGTAGTATATATGAATAGAAGAATACAAGGAAGAAGGAGTACATGTGTTGGTGGATGTGAAAGAGCATTTGATTGTGTGGACATGAACTGTCTACGTTGTAGAGACTCCTTTATAGATATAAGGACTTGTATGTGTTCGTGGTGGTAGTGAGAAGGAGAAGGTTGAGGACGAGTGAGTCAAGAGTAAGACAAGAATCGAATGAGGGGTGATGATGATAATTCTAAATGCTGTTTGAGTTGAAAAGTGTTCCGCGACCTCATTTCCTCAAAATGAAGATTCAATCGCACACAAAACGCTTTGACTGGCTCTCGGCTAGTCTTTGGCGTATTGTTACTCGTTGGAGAGTGTACTTGTACATGTTCTAAATACTCACTGTACACACAGTACACACGTATGCACTTGCTATACGTGCGATGCAACCAAGTTCGTGTATTCCACGTAGTAATTGTAAAAGAAGTAGAGAATACCTCTTCGTCATCATCCTGTAAACGAACAATATAACTTTTACGTGCAGGCAGCAGCAGTTTTCTTTATTGTTGTATTAAAAGACAGTACATTATGAGCACACCTAAGTCAGGTATGCTTGGCTGAGTCTTCTTCTTCTTCTGTTTAGTCACACAGGGAACAATACGGCCACTCTGCAACACAAAATACAATGCTCTTCTCTGGTACAATAATAAATATATTATAAATTACAAGTAACACTTAAGCCATCTATATTTGGTAGGATTTATTATACTACTACACAGTCTGTATAATATGCTACTATTTATTGCACTGTTTTATTTTATAAGGAATTCTAGTTGTAGTTAGTTAGTTGTAGTTTAGTTTTACTAACTAGGTAGGTAGCTCATTTGAAATGCATTTATTACTACCTGCCACGGTGGATATGTATGTCTGTGTAGCATTTACTGGCTTTTGCTAAGAAAGTAATTCTCATTTTGTCTTGTAATATATTATTTCCCTTAGCCACAGCCGTACAAGTAGCACAGTGGGTTTGGAAATCTGAGACTACAATTCTACGTCTAGCTTTACAATGTTTTAGAAGTATTCTTCCACACTAGGTACATTCAACCAAGCTTGTAGTTATACTTTAAGCGCTTTAGATATGCTCTTTGTTGCTGGTATCAATGTGAATCCATTTTTACAACCATTAGCCGTCTATGTAGAGCACAAATTTTCTCAATAATTTATAGATGCAACTAATCGAAATGACTAGAATCCATCAATTTGTCCGGATTAAAGTGCACTTTACGAGTTTCAAATGCCAAAGTTTGTGGGTTATTAAACTATTAACACTGTACAATGCAATTTACTCTGTTTTACGTGTTAATAAATAACTGGTGGGGATTCCTCAGTATTTACCTTAACGGAACGGAGTCTGTCTGCAATAGTTTTATAATTTATGGAAAAATTAAGTAGGTAATCGCTGAGCAGAGAAGCAGAGCTGTATATAAGCTAATTGGTCGTAATTCGAATTATTATATTATTATCATGAGCGATGAACATGTCTAGATAAGTATTACAAGCGCATATATAAATATATTGCACTTTTACCTCTTCTCTATCCTACTCCACTTAGCAAACACGAAATTTGTGCTGAGGCTCTTGTACTTCATTTACATGAAACAAATAATAATGATGATGATAATATTATTGGATTGAGTCAATGAATAAGTAGTCGAGAGACGAGTGTAGCATAACGTTAATAAATGTCTGTACTGTAGTGGTATTTAGATGAGCGCCTGTGGAAATGCTCTTCTTTTTGCAAACACAACCTCTCCTCATTTGCCCTACTTAATCAGCACACTTTAGCTAAGCTCGATCCTACGCTTGACCCCATATTCACTTACGTATGTATAAAAAACACAGATTCATTGTCAGTTCCTCTCTGCAGTCTGTTCTACACAATAGCTATCAGCCCAATCCTGTCGTATTATTACACTAGTAGGCTATTCATTTGCATTACATTCGTATCATTTTATTTGGGTCGCATTACCCACCTTATTTGCATGAAATGCAATGCAACCCACCATCACACAAGGCAAAAAATGCTTCCGTGCCGTACTATCTGTATCTCCGTCATACAAGTGTCAGCAAAATACCTCAGGCAGCCACGACCATGTTTTGTACCGCTGTTCCTTTGCTCTGTGCGGGGATGGGAAATAAATACTACGAGACTTCCATTCATTTCTCTGCATGTAAATTCGCCAGGACATAGCCATAATATTATTTCTGCTTACAGGCAGGGATGTTTTTTAGTCTGGCAATAATACAATCAAAATACAATGCACACATAATTCATATATCTTGGCCACTATTATGATGTGCCCGGTTATAATAACTCATGTTATGTGTGCAATGCTAAGTAGTAGGTTTATTATGTTAGTAGTGGAGCTCTCTGATGAGACTGTGTAGTAATTATGATAGTTTTTGTCAAAGGAACATTACAACGCGATGTGAGATAATATCATTTGAATTCCATGTTGCATTTTTACATGGGGAGAAATGGAACAGTTTTTATATCATGCATTTTTTATACGAAGCGTGTAGTAATAGTGGTAACGTAATGAGTTCATGTTCACTACATGACATTTAATTTTATGAATGCTGAAGTTTATCCTGTATGCCTAATAACGCTATGCATGACTCTAATTTTTGTAGTGGTACCTTTTTACAATCAGGTAAAACTGTTTAAACGTGAGTTTTTTCCAAGAAAACCTAGACGTATTTCCACTAAAACTAAATAAGGTAATATTTTAGACATGTGAAAGACAAGACATGTGTCTCACAAGACATGTGCATTAAATTTATTTGTATACGAGAAATGTATTTTTATTATTGCCTAACATTGTGGGACTATAGACGAGTTGATAGTTCCTAGAATTCAGATAAATTCTAAACAACAGACATTTAGGTAAATATAATGTAAGGGTTTTAGACTACGCTGCAGTAAGTAGAAGCAAGTTGAGGAATGGCAAATACTAAATAAATGGGTGAACTATTTACTATTTCATTTGTTTGTTTAAAGTGACTGAATGTAAAGGAAATATAATGGAACATTCTATACCTAATAGAATCGATACAAGAGTATTAAGATGGATTGATAGGAAATTCTAGGTATGGAAGTCCCGGGGTAAAATATGTGGTTGTGTTTTGTATTGTGACATAATCCATCCATGAGAACTGAGACAATGCACTTGTTACGGATGGAAATGATGTCAGGTAGCATTTTACATAAGTTTTGGTCATGTTGGTTGATGTAACTATTCTAAACATTTCATTACTTATTTGGGTATTGGCCATGAGGTTTTCGTGCTTAGTGGTTTCGTTTTGATTAGCATAGTCAAACATGGCAAGGTGATATTGTTTACTTCAGGTATATGTATTCCATTCCATGTGAAGTTCTAAGGTAGCAATTTAATGCCGTAATTGTAGCAAGAGATATACGTACGACATACGTAACACAATAAATATTATGCAAAATTAATACCTAATAGCTTGAATAGCAAAGCCATAACTGCACTTTTGGTCGTATTCCATGAAGAGTAGTAAAAATCCTACATATCCTTCATAGCCGTCTGCATTCAGTAGAAACATGAGCCATTTTCGAGAAAACATTGAAACGGAAATATACCTGCTGCTTCCGCATTATATGATTTGTCGGTGGATTGACTTTACTGGAAGTACTGCATGCAGCAGGTGCTCGTACGATGAGATTACTCATGTAATATTATGGCTGTGGTAGAGTTGTACATATACATACTATCTTCCACTTCACGTGTAGATTTGCATGTAGTGAGTATTGGCATCCGATGAGATGATGAAGATGACAAGGAAGGAAGGAAAAGACGAGAGGAGAATAATGGAGATGAATATTACGATATGTGGATATCTTTAGTGTAATAGTGTTGGCAATGATAATAATAACAATATTATACATTACATTATTATTATACCTATGCACGTCAGTGTGTTAACCGAGCAAGAATTTCGATAGGCTTTACGTTGTTTTCGTGTATAATCCACAATGAGTGAAGTGGTTGTGTAAATGTAAGAGATACAGAAGCACCTACTGCTATTTACAACCACCATTATCATTACAAAGTACAATGTACGTATGCTGATGCAAGAAGGACTGAAGGAAATAGATCTACGGAAGTAAAGATTGAAGGAAAGAGTGAACTGAGGTCGTGGCCAAGGTCCTTTAGGGAGAAGTCGTAATACCGTCTCAATTTATGTTGTTGAGTGTATTACTTTACATTACGCAGTTCACGTTAACCTTCTGCAGTTCTTGCCTACCTTTTCACATTCTCCACACAATATAGCATCGTGTGTATCAACTTCTGTCGAGTCGTCTGTCCTATCTTGCATTTATTAGGTACCTATGCACACCTATCCCATAACAATATTATTATTTGTGCAAATAAACTCCTTCGTGTATTGCGTTACTTCTTGTTATTACTACATTGCCTCTTTTTAGTGGTGCTGGTGGAATATCTCTTTATTTTCTGCCTGCCTGTGTAAAATAAATTATGTTACATATTATTACACTTGCAGTATTTTATAAGAATAATAATATTGTTATTACTTACCTTAACCTTTTATGATCCTATCTGAATTTACATATGTCAGCATAATATTATATTTTAGGTGTAATCGTTAAAAACAATATCTAGTATAGCAATATAGTTCCTCGTGTACTTGTGGAAAAGTACTTATTATTTTTTACCAATGCAAAAACTTCTGAGAACTTTACATCATTATAGTTTCTTACAACATAGCATAATAATCATAATGGATCATGCTAGGTTGAATAAATATTAATTGATCGAGGATTTTATAATAGTATCGTAGTATTGGAAATTTATATACATATATAGACAGATAGATACTTGTATAAAAGTAACGTTTAACGCAACTGAATTTCTATTGGCACTCGAGTGATTGTCTGTCGTGTTGCTCGTTTCCGCCATTCAAATAACCCCTGTACGGTTTGAAGGCTAAACAGAATTTCATAACACACGTATGACTTAAGAAAGAATTGCATACTGTTTGTTTGTTATGTTGTAATAGACAAAGCATTAATATAATGGTCCACGATATAATATTATTATTATTATGTATGTATATATGTGTAGCAGAAGTAGCAAAGTAGTTGTGTACAGTTTAATAAGGAATAATATATTTTGTGCCCTATTAAGTATTGTGGTGGTGATGTGATGCTGCTTGGGCTTGTTGAGTAAGAAACAACCAGCAAATACATAAATCATAAAGGTCTTGTAAACACTATTAGGAAGAATGAAGTTAATTTGAAACGTAATGTGCCCTTCAGGGAAGCTACTACACAACATGTACACGTTTCCACATTGCAATGCAAAGACTCATTTGAAAGCCAAGTTCAATGCCAGCATTATTGCATGATGATGATGATGGAGTCAGTTCGCTCGCATTTTATACATTGTGTTATGTTATGTTACAACATTTTATTTTATGTGAGTGTTCTATGGCATATTTATACTCGCTTTATATATATGGGATTGTACACATTCTGCATATTGTACACTTTTGACTTGTAAATATATTAGGATGACTTTCATGCAGCAATGTGTTATTATTAGTATCTGTATATGTGCGGCATATCTAATCTCACCAATCTCGCATACAGTCATCAGAGCAGAACTCATAATTTAGCCATTGATGGCTTTGTGATGTAATAGTAGATTATCCATTAACAAGCTGTGAGACCTATTTCACCAGTAAAACTCTATGTTTACTCTGCAGGGATTTAAGTAAATGTACTGTGGCTTTATTTCATTCCGTATCATATTCTACTAGTACCTATATACATCTGAACTCAATCCCTGGACATCAGCTCATCATTATACCATTATATAAGTAATACTAGTACAAATCCATGAAAATGCACTCAAATACTATTACAGTAGTCATCACGGATATTTCCTGTAGTCTTCTATCTTTATATTACACACATACACACACAGATAGAATTTAGCAGAGCGTTAAATTTGCCTATTTAATGTACTATTTAGCTCATTACAATACGCACGTACAATGAAGTAATTAAAACTAAACTCCGTTTGAACTCTATTTCTGTTTTAAATGGGTCGTTTCATGATTCATGATAGTCGGAGATATACGTTATTGTAAAATTTGACTTTGTGAGTGTTTGACTCCTTTAAAATATCACTTTGTTGTTATTGGATGTTTAAATTATAATCAAAGCCACAGGTCATACATTTATATATGATTTTGTATTAAAAGGCAAACAAATAATGTTATTATAGAAATACATTTACCTCGTTTTGTATGCACACGATGGAAAGAGAGATAAGCGTCTTACCGTAAGCCACGTACTTATAATAGGTGGGATATTTATCTATGTACATACTAATACAATGAAAAAAGCCGAGTCTAGTCTGAATGTATCCATTTGTTAATTACACAGAAAAATAATTGTGTGTATTCGCTTACGTAGTGTGTGTATTCGTAAAAGACGGTTCTTTCTACGCATTTACAAACAATGAGACAATGAGAGTATTCTGGAAGATCGCAGAAATTAAGCGAGTCTTACCCGAATGTATTTCTAGTGGTGCAGAATTTGTCGAGGCAATAATCCAGTGATCTAGTCTAGTGAGTGTATCATATGGCGGAGTGCTGTTACATCATATATACATGTTACATGTATCTAACTTGAGTTCGGTGCACTCATCATCTAAATAGTTGGATGTTACATAAAATAAAGTGAGTGTGAGTCTGTACAGGAGAAAAACAGAAAAATGACTGCTGCGAACAGTGAGGCAATGCAAGGCAGGCTTATAGTGGCAATGGCAAGTGGTCTGGTTCTGGTTTACTCTGGTCGGGGGACAGCTACAGCCAGGCACAAACACACACAAGGCTTTAGCTTTTATGTATTCGATGTACATTAGAATTGTACGAATGAATCTACTACGAAAGAACGACACACTCACACAGGCCAAAGCAATACACTCGACACGGCACTCTTGAAAGGCAACGGCAGGCAAGCCAACGCAACCCAGTGTGCTTTATGTAATGAATCAAAGGACTTACGTAATCAAGGTGACCTACGGGATCGGGGTTTTCGGCCGAATGAGTGATATAGTCCGTTTTGAAGGCTGGGTGTGCTTGACACAATACAATGCATATATTCACACACAGACACACGAGAGTTGATTTCTGCATTCAAAACAAGTTCACCATTGCCAATCTCAGCTAAATTGCATGCACACACCGACATCTCCTACACCTACTACTTATCCACACATACCAAACTGCTCCTACTGCACTACAAAGCTTTTATTTGCACATTTATATAATTACTATACGGGCAAATGCAAAATGCAACGTGCCGTCTGCTTCTATAATGCCCGACCAGGCACTAATTTAATGTAGTTATAATTTCTTCATGGTGATGATCATTATTTTGCTTATCCTGAACCTAGGCCACTTATTGCAATCTGCACTTTGGTCAATATATGTAAGTACATTATTCCTTTCTCTCTGTCTCTAAATATAAACACCTACGTGATATTATGACGATAATGCGGTTGAAAACAAAATACTTTATTAGTGGTTATTACATAAGCCATACCAGAGACAGAATTATTAGTGTTGGTTATAGGTATGCAAAGTGCTTTCAACTTGAAGTCCAGGCATTAGTAATACATAGTGTGTGGGTTTTTACATTGTTATTATGATATGCATCTAAATCGAGTAGGTATTATGTGTTATTAGTTTACTGTGTGTAATAATAACAATAATAATATGGTGCTTATTTATACCATAGCCTCATAGTTATTAAATACAGGACTGCACCCCTCTTGAGTTAAAGTGCAGCAGGAGACGATTTGATGATATTATGGTATCATCATCAGTATTAATGTATCTGTAATACCCAGGAGCGAAAGATTTCATACAGACACACAGCACATGTTGTATATAGGTATGTCTGTGTATTTGCGAATGTTACCTATTTGATGTTTATAAAAGTAGACACATGAAAAACACGCAAATATCCTTTGTGTATGATCTAAGCAGCGAAATGTAAAGTTTTGCATTCGTTTGAGTGTTTATGGACACGTACTACTTGTAATACGTATATCACGTACGTACGTACTACTTCTGCGACTCACACAGGAGTATTACGACTGTGGACTACCACAAGTGCAAGTTGATATGGGAAAACCAAGCCAGGGAGTTGAATACAATAACAAGTGCGAGAGAGAGAGATCTGCTATTTATTAGTAGTTTTGTAGGAGAGCTTGAAATCCTGTGCATATAACGTCATTGAGCTATTCACTCACAATCAGCTCACACTACTGCTACTGCAACTACTACTACTTCTAGCAATAACAAAATACAATGGAGACAACAGATCACAACAGACAGGTACTTAAGCGAGGACACTGCTACTACAACTGCAATTACTACAACGAACAAATAGTAGAAGCATACCGCACGAGCAATAGTAAAAATAAAATTGAGATATTCCAACGAAAACTTTTGTGTTGCGACTAAATAATTGGTTAATTCAAAGACAAACTGCGACATAGCCGTACATTTAAACAAGTGAAATACACAATTTAATTCTCAGTGTCATCATTATCACCATATTAAAGTAAGTACGTAGAAATAGAGCGATTCATTATTATCGCCATTCACTGCTCATACTATAACTGACACCGGACTCTGCTCACTTTTCACAAAGTTCCGATTTCGGTTTTTCTCGTGGTAGCAAGCACGCACGCGTTCAGTTCATAAACCTGTGTGTTTCATATTAGAATCATTTCTGGATTCCGTCAAGTGACATTGTGTGACATCCCGTCTTCCCACACTGCTACTGTAATACGCTACTTTACTGTATTAAATAATATTAGGACTACCACACTTCATCCTTCTTCCAATTTCATTCACTCTCAAATAATATTATCGCAGAGACACATTGCGACACCAGAAAATTTTATACGTCGAAATACTATCCTCCATAGTATTTATATTTTTATTCATCTCTTTGCCTTGTTATTGAATCCTTGTTTTGTTACATCTCATCATCATCCCGTCCACTTTCCATTTAATCTCAGAGAGAACTTTTTTCTTTTTGGCCTCTCTTTATTATCTCTCTCATGCCACACCATGAGAAACTACAGATATTATAACCATCAATACCCTTGAGCTCCTCTCCTGTATAAAATACAATATATTTATAAATATATTTATATATTACTTACATGTTTGTATGTACGATTCAATGTGGTGAACTCAAAGTGGAATTTATAATTGACAGTGTCTAAAATATTGAATAGCAACGCAAGAAAACATTTGCTTGTCACACATACCATTGCAAAATCAATTATACTTGTTACACGTACAGAAGGAAATCACATACATTTTTCTGATATATGTACATTACATACATGTGATAATACACAGAAACACATGGAACAAAAAAAGCTTCTTCTGATACGAATACTTGTACAATGTGATTTGCCGACTTTTCCAGTAGTTTCCGTGAAATTCGTGTCAGGCACAGTGAGTGACCGGCTTTTCTCCTTGCCTTTCATTGTATTGTAAATGAATCTGTGTCGACTGACTCTGATAGCATTTCGTGATTCCTATCTTCGGATTCGACGGTGCATTACACATTCGTAGATACCACACATACCACACAGTGCTGTAATATATATATAACTATTACGCAACTGATTGAAACGACAAAGAAGTCGCCATAGCATAGCACAAACGTCGCTTGCTATATATGGTATTGTATTTTCATTACTTTTCTAGCCATTTCATTTCTATGTAGTCTGAATACCTCCTCGGCATAATATTTAGTATGTGTTGCTATATAGAATTGTTAAGTTTTATTGACATTTGTACTATTGGGTGAGTAATCTCCCTGTACGTAATAGATATACACCATGGGCGTTATGCCACTTAGGAAATAAATTTTTAAATAGGCGAAGAATAATCCTGGTTACACATGACTAGCAATACAATTAAAAATGTTCTGCTAATTACAAGTATATAATATTATGGAAATGGGAGGAAATATAAATTGAATAGTTAAAATGTGGTTAATTACAATGTAGTTAGTTAGGTGGTTGGTTGGTAATATCACAGTTCCATGTATACGTGTAATTTCCTATACGTGATACATAACTCGTTATTGCAGAATTAGAATATTTATTCAGACATATAAATACATTTGAGGTCATCTAATCAAATTAATACGCATTTTGAAATAACACACACAACGAACTACTGTTGCCGCATTATTGCCACTGTATGTACATCGTTCTGGAAGTTATTAGACACGAGTTGAGTATCCAGTCAGTACATGGCATATGCACTAGACATGGCAATGCCATTTTTATGATAATACGTAACTATTATTATTGCGTTGTCCTCATCTCCTGATTGTAGCAGTAGATACAGCTCTATTCCATGAGATGTACAGTGTAATGCTTAGTATCCATCTCGAGCTGTTTGCAATATTAACTTTTTCCTTGGGGGGAGGAGGCGGTATGTGGCATAATTCATTCGTACGTTCTGTGTTCTGCAGTCTTTACACTCAGAATGCATAAACTGGAACTTTTTTCTTTTTCGTTCTTCGCATTATTTTCTTTCTCAGATCACATTAGCTTTGATATTAACTTTATTATGAATAACAATATTCAGATTCCCTATACCATTGTAAGAAGTACGAATAATATAGGTATTTTGCGTAGACTACTTTGCATTACTCGGGTATATACGTTCCAGCAAATGAAATAGCAAGTATATTATATATTGGGTGCACATTACATGATTTGTACTGCACCGTGTGTTTTCCAAGATAGACAAGTTTACGTTGTACTACTAGTAGTAGAGTTATACTAGTAGTGTGGCATAATACATAATAATATGATATTATTTGTATATTATAATATTATGTGTGTAGTAGTTGACTGCGACTATTAGCAACAGAGTGTTGATGCAATTCCTCGGCTCTTGCAAGCTATTGTGTAATAGTTAATGTAGTGTGAGCAAGGTGAAGTGAGGTACATGACTGGAGAAGGTGATACGGCTGAAAATTCCAAATTAGACCTGGGTTGCATGATGTGATATAGTAATTGCAGTCTTACACATTCTGCTCCCCTCCTGTATTAGAATACTCTCTCTGTGTAGAATTTATCCAGTCTATTATGTTTCCCAACAACATTTGCTCTATTATGGCATAACCTACAACTACATCTCTGCGTACCTTGACTTTACATAATATTATTTTTTACTCATTTGTGGACTTTCAACTATAATACCCACTCTGTTGCTGTTTTGATAAAAACCTGCGCATACGTTTGCCACAATTTGTTTGGTTATGTAATAGATATAATAATATTTCTACATTTCACGATAAAACAGGTCCAGTAATAAAAGTATGCTAACAAAGAATACATTGCCACGTATTGCTTATTGTTGCTTACTTACTTACTTATACCTCTACGTGAGAAATTGTAGTGTACTTCATTATTCTCCAGATACATACTGCGTATATTGACATTTGTTATTGTACCAGTAGTACGTTGTTGCATAACATGTCTATGACTTTTATCTTTCATGTGCCGTTTTTTCAGTATCGGAATGAACTTTGATGCAAAGACCTTTGTGTGAAGGTGTTTCATGATAATGCCACCCACAAGATAATCTCTATATTCACGCTATTGTTCAGCATGAGCCCGAGGATGACAAAATTGGAAATATAGACTGATTGTATACATTTTCCAAGAATTGTTATGTAGAACTAGATATTAGATACCTGAATTAAGTTGACTTACACATTGCATAAGTTTGATGCAATAAATGAGAATTTAATTATGCTTACCTTTCGTCTACATTTTGTGAAAGCTACAGGGGAAATACTGCAAAGTTTTGAGTGAGGTAGCCAAAATGATGTGTACATTTAGAACAAATAGATGAAGAAAGAGTCTTTCTTGTGCAACGAGATTCATTTGGTTGGATTTTTAAGCACACAAGACAAAAACTGCAGGCTGAAGTGCTACGCGACTTACAGAAGTTGTAAGTGCAAAGGATATAGAGAAAGCACTTTGCTTTCCAGTTCTTTCTGTGTTTGTCTGCACGTGAGAGCATTTCACGTGTCGGAGCGGTATGTTGCTTTTACGTACACATCCCATCGCAGACTTTTCTTTTAGCTAGATTGTGTAGCTCGGTCGATAATGCCAATTGCCATTGATACAGTAGAGAACATGCTCCACTACTTACTACAGTATCACAGTCGTTAAAGCTAGAATAGCAAAAAGGAAGCTTCTTCTATGACATTCGAACAGGAACATTATTAGTACACGGTTTTATACCAGTCACATTTTACTAGGCTTGTTACGCTACAACACACAATGGAACTACATACATACTCCAGTCTCGTTAACTGCTTCAGCTCGTGCTCTTTCTGGAGTGTGCTGCACGTACAGTCCACGCTTGTGTAACTTTCCATTCAGTGTGTGTATTGGGAATTTGAGAATACAAATACAAGCACCGAGTACATAATGCAATTGTCAATAAGTTCTGTTGTATACTACGAGGCTGATTTCCATTTGTCAACTGCTAGTTAATTTCCCATTGCTAACTGAATCCTTTTTCCTTTCAACTTTTCTCCAGTCAAACAATTGTTGTTTTACAAATAAAACTCAAATCTTGTTGCGAAATGTTGTGTCAACATAGAAACATCCTGTTTAAAAAGCAAAATGCAATTTGTCAAGAAAAGGTGAATGATATATAGAGTTTGGTATGTTTTCTTTTACAAGGTAAATATTTCGTAGTGAAAAACACGAGATCAAAAAACACTTTGATGGTGACTCAATAACTGAAAGTTTATCTCGCCATTTCTCTCATTACGTAGTAAGTTTTAATGCATTGTACATTGTAAAAGTTGTAGGCTTTATTGCAGAGTTTTTGTAAACATGTTTACAAAGTGTATTTTTTCAAACGAGATTATTATATTAGATATTTTCTATGGCAATATGTAGGCCATATATATTTTATACACGTTTATTAGACTTCGTATGAATGCATAATGATGGGAGACACAATAAGGTCGAATTAGTGGATAGGTTTTCATAATGTACTTATGCATGTGTTAGCGTGACGTAGTGTGTAAATGTATTACTTAGAATTAAATAGAAGCGTGTCTTGTGTAGGTTGAGCTTTATGTTACGTTGTTTAGTGAATAGCAGTTGACCTCGTTGAAGGCAGATTAATTTTGCTGCATATAGTATTTATGTATAACAAAAAGGAAACTGTGCAAAAAAACGTGTCCGCATTCTGTTACTTAATGCTTCGTGTATATGACGACAATGAACTTATGTTGGGAGAAATGTAAATCGGAACAATTATCAATGAATTGTACAGCTTCCTATTAAAATTCCCGTGGTCATTTGTTTTTCCTGACTTACTTACGTTTGCTTTGTGTGGAAGTGGAATTTTCTACTCATTTTTCTAGCGCAAAGGTAACTTTGCTTGTCTTTGTCTTTAAATCAGATTTCCTTACCAATGGCATACACCCAACATTTTTAGACACACATTAAATACATTATGTTACAGCAACTGTCTTAACATCTGAGTCTTCAGTGTGGAAATGTACTCGTTAGGTATTTGTAAACCTGAATATTTGATGCACACTTCGGTTGTGTAAGGCATATCATCACCGTGTTACTTTCTATTTGCCATTTATTAGCATTTAGTGTTTTTTCTTTTAAATTGTCTGCTGTTAAAAATAGCAATAATAAATCCAGGACGGTTGACTAACCTATAAATGTAAGAGAATTGTGTAGCCTTAGAGAACGGTGCTATTAGCAGCCTTGAGGGAACCACACCCAGATAGACCCAGACAGAAACAGTACTTACATGATATATGGGGTAAAGTGAACATCTCTACTGTTCATTGTGTTATTGAGTTAGATTTAGTGTCAATCTGTCAATATTAAACACGTACTCGGCTTTGGATTTAAATGGTGAATAAATAGTTCACTACTCAATTAGAATAATATTATTTCATTACTGCGTAACTGAAATCGAAACTGTTGTGCAATCGTGAATGTGAGTCGTCAGTTATTAATCCCAATTTCTATATTCCCAACAACATTTCATTCGTTTGCTAATATTATTTACATTGGCAGTTTTTCTAGCTCAAGAAGTTTGTCTTATGTTAGGCTGAGTTCATGACTACCGTTTGACCTTTTCACAAACATGCGGCAGTTAACCTAAAAGGTTGAACTGAAACACATAGTAACTATTTATAAATATAAAAGGCATTTGCAATGTACATAGCAGATTCATCCTATTGCGATCTGACTGGAGTATTGTGATATGTGTTGAGTCATTTAATTTGATAAGTACAAATTATGCAATGACATTATACATTTACTATGCTACTTATTGTTCGTTCATCATGATAGCAATGTATCATACATTAACATAATCTGCTCCTCACTGGTATGAATGTCTACCATTTACTTTTCAATGTTTCTTCTTCTATGTACAGACTTATAATGCGCATGTTCGAAATGCAAAAAATTACAAGAAAAATATGTAAACTTTTGATGGATTCTAAAGATTCTTTAGATTACCCAAAACATTGTAAAAATCATTGACTTCCTCAAAAAAAATCAAATTTTGAAGACATACTCTGTACGTCAATTGCATTGTAAATATGATAAAGTAGACGCGTTTGTATTAACATGTTATAATAATGCACACACAACAGAACATTGACGACATGGTGCAAATTCCATATCTCGACTAACTGTTTCATTCAATATGCGTCTGTGAATGTGAGCTATTTATTGATGTTTTGTACTGCCAGAAATAGTTGGGTATTTCATGTCTCACTTAACACAGAACAGCGCAGAACGTTATTTATTAATATTATGTAACTACATGTACATTGTATCTAATTGCATCGAACTGATGTTCCAATACTCGATATCAGTACTTGCTGTTACCACATTAGCGGTATTTATCATACATATCTGACTTTAATGGCCTAAGTAAGGGTAGACATACAGACAAGAATTAAATATTTTGCCCTATGACTTGTAGTAAGAATTTATTGATGAAAATGTTCTACTTAATTTGAATATGAATGGAAATGAACTGGTTGTAGTCGTAAATATAAGGAACAGGGTGAATGGATGTGGAGAGTAGAAGTTTTGTTACAAAAACATATTTTTAAAACGTTGTTTATTTTTGTATTTGCAGATGCTCATTTGAGACGACAAGTTATGGTTGCTCGAGGACAAGATTCACCATCCAGTGGAGAACCATGCTCACCGTCTATGCCCGCTCCATTACCTGCTAACACAATCATCCATTCAAACGGAAACGGAGCCCCACTATTTTCCAATCAGTCTCCCCCAGCCCCAGCATTTCCGCTCCAAGTCGCTTTCGACTTAACCAACACAATGAAACGTAAAGATATTTTCAATCAAAGAAAACAACGGGAATTTATTCCTGACAACAAAAAAGATGACAGCTACTGGGATCGTCGTCGTAGAAATAACGAGGCAGCAAAACGATCAAGGGAAAAGCGTCGTTTCAATGACATGATATTGGAACAGAGAGTAATCGAGTTGACCAAAGAGACTCACATCTTGAAAGCACAATTGATAGCCATCAAAGATAAATACGGAATAATTGGCGACAATCTGATCAGTTTGGAACAAGTTCTAGCCTCGTTACCATCAAATGATCAAGTGTTGAGTTTAACCAAGCGACCCAAAGTATTTCCAGGACCTTTTGGCAAAGGCAGCTCAGGCTATGGAAACTCTCCTCACTCAAATGACGGTTGCAGCATGAGGGAAATGGATCATGATCAGATGGACTCTTCTGACGAGATGAGTCCTCAAGGCTACTCACATCATATGAATGATGACAGATCTCGTAGCCCACTTCCACATCACTTAGTGGGTCACATGGGACCACACGGCCCCATTCACCCACCCGTCATTGACATTGAGAAGCCTCACAATGGAAATCATCATCCCCTGTATAACTTTTCACAGGAACAATTCTCTCCTCGTAACTCTCAACCGAATCACGCTGAAAACTTGAGCAGCAGCCGTTCCAGTCTCTCACCCTCGGAAAACATTCTCAATCTCAGCATCACATGTAACCAAGCCACTGAAGCGATGGAGCAAGAAGATAATATTTCAGACTCGGAAGATTGCCGCCCCGTCTCGAGAGTAGCTGTCATTAACAAAGTTCGCTTTGAAGACAGTGTGGATGTAGAGATATCCAAAAATGGTGGACATGAGAAAAAGAATAGCGCTCACACTACCACTGCTAACGCTAACAGCAGTAGTAATAACAACAGCAGCAACAACGGAAACGGCAGCGGCAGCAGCAGCAGTAACAACAATAACAATAACAACAACAACAATGGATCGGCCAGTAACTTGCCGCACAAACTTCGCCACAAGAGCCACTTGGGTGAAAAAGACTTGCCACCATATCCTTACGTGGTTGGTCATGGATTGAAACACGAGTCTCAAGTGAGTCCTCCGTGCACTCATTGGGATCATGATGAATCCACAAACAGCGGCTCTGGCAGTTCCGATGAGAGAGACTCGGGCATTTCCATAAATGGCGAAGGCTCTGAAAAATTCTTGTCCAGTCGTCAGCCTAGTCCCTTGTCTGCGTACAACATCAAGAACGCTGCGCAAGCTGCCAGTAAAATCGTCAGTGAGACGTCATCACAGAGGAAACGAGCCAAGAAACGTTTCTTGGAGGAATCTCTACTCGAGACAGAAAATTCTCAACTGAAATCAGAACTGGCTCGTCTTGCCACTGAAGTGGCTTGCTTGAAGAGCTTTCTCGTCAAGAAACCCGCCGGAAATTCACCCAGTGGAGAAGTCACTCATGATGAAAATTCTTGCGACTCGTCTGGATAATCAACTCTCAACTCCTACATACACAAATCAAATCACTACTACTACTAATGCTGTACTATTACTACAATTACTACTATACTGAACCTCACACTTTAATTTCTACAGACGCGTAGAGACGTTTTCCAATGAGTTGTGATTAAATTGGAATTGAGTATTTTCCTTACATAGGTGCCTACTCTCCTCACCTGACTCTTTTACAAACACAGATATTGCTTAGAGTTGATGCTAGATTTAATATTGTTATTGTAATTAGTAAATTGTTGTGTGACTGTATTGTTGTGTGTAACTTATTGCTGCGTCTGAAAAATTATATTTACAATTATAGTAATGTAATCAGTTTGACTGGTAGCTAATTAATGTAAAAAATACTACGTTATCTAGAGTAAGTACGAAACGGTACCTGCGTGATTAAGGGTATGTATCCAGTGTTGTAGTATGATTTACCATATTTATAGGGGAAGTTATTCAGCACGATAAACTATAAAGTGTACTATTCAAGGTAGATTCTGTTCAAGTTAAGCACATCTTGTCAGGAGATCTACTTGCATACATTTCAAACTCAAAATGACATGTCTAAATCAAATTAGGGATAAAATAAAATGAAGATGAGAATATATTATTACATATAGATCCATATGCATCTAAGATCTCGGGTTCCCTTCCTAAGTTCTTTCTCAAAAGAATTATATCCCTACTAGAAACACGTCAAATTACAGCTACACCACCTAACCCAACAATGTACCATAAAGAAAGAAAGCACACAGAAATATATTTTATTTATTTTGCCTTATTTATTGACCAAATTCAAACATGATTGAAACATACATATTTTATTGTTAATGCTGAAGACTGGGATTGTACATTGTAAAATATATACTAATTGAGCAACGTGAAATCTAAAGCTAATATTTTTAATCAACGTAGTGAAAAGAAAAGTAGTACATGTAATAAGCACTTGGAATTTGTGCTCTCATTAATAATTATGTCATGCCCTATATTTAATATTTAAAATTTCCAACGGAGATTCATTCGAAAATACGAATGTTTTGTAAGTACCTGTTTTGCTGTGAGGACTGCAAAGTCCATTAAATCCAATGTTTCAAACCGATAAAAGCTTTCATATTTTACGATATGTGTATAAGAAACAGTCGTTAGAAAACCGTTAGGGCGGAAGTACCTGGAAGAACAGCTATCGTAAAATGATTATAAATACTGAAAGATACCTAGAACAAGATGTACCTATTGAATTGTATGTACCGAGAAAATTCTCCTGACTGATGTCATTCTCCTAACAAAGTAGGTTTTTACGTGGGTAGACAATTTCCAAACTCAAGTAATGATATATTATGAGATACGAAGCGTCTCAAGTAAAAATACCCCTTGATTTTCTATAATATCATTATTGCGACACAATATGGCATCACGTTTCGCTGTTCCATTATTTTTATGGAAAGAGGATTTCCTGTACAACGCAAATCAGTACGTACATACTACAAGAGTGTTATATTTCATGGAATAACATACTCCGTCAGTATAATAATTACAGAGAAACTAAATCCTATTTAATTCCACTCCAACAAAGACCCAGTCAACAAAAAGATATATTTATGTGTATAAAAGAAAGAAAGAAATGATATAGAACTAATCAAATTTTCATATAAAATAATATGCGTACTAAAATGTGCTTCTCTTTCTTCCCTCATATTTTGTATTCGTACAATGGAGGATGTCGTGTATTCTATTCTTAGAAGTGTAGATAACTTATTGAACAATAGTCTATATACAAGTACATAATTATATTGTTATTAAATCGTATTGTATAAAAATATATTTGAGTGAGATAATGATTATGTTAGTAATACTATACAGAACAGAATGGTATGAAAGGTGTACCTAACTTAAACGTGTGTGCTAAACTGTACTTAATATTTTCTATTTACTCATGCGTAATTATAATCAATAATATAAGTATCAGAAAAATCTATCTATTGTGTATAGTCGAGTAATAAAATATTTAGGTAGTAGACATGCAGCGTTATTCGTACCAATCAATTTAGACGTGTGCACTAGGATGTACATCGTATACACTTGTAATGTAAATAATATAATTAGTTAGCTAGCAGATTTATAGACGTGTAATATTATATTATTATAACATAGGATACAATATTATTGTAATAATAATATTCAATGACTTGATGGGTCCTATACAAATACCTATATACTCTAGTGAGACCAATTAACTCAAAACTTGATGAAATTGTGTCAATGCGCTGGCGATACCTGCAATTGGATTATTGTTTGGTGTTGTGTGCACTACTATAAATATATAGGAAGTGATAGAGCCCATAACAGATACATATTATAAATAGTACATGATGATAAAATACATTTTACTGAATTTGTGCAAAAGGCTGCTGCACATGGTCATAAATCCTGTGTGTGTGTCAATTGAGGTTTTTAATACTTATGGTAATGGGCTATATTATATACTCGTATATATAATATGCATTTGTAATTATTACAGCTCTGGAGAATTTAATATCCGAGAAATATTATGTAGTTAGATATAGACACAGAAAGAAATGATTGTTTTGCTATAAATCAGGTACATCTTCTCTAAGGATGTACGAGAGTCAAGAAAAGCTGAATTGACATCTGAGCTTTAATGTGAACGTAAAACGAGAAAGGTATCAGTCTAATAATGTGCGTAGAAAATGCTCTAGCAGAAGTAAATACCTATGTCATCTCTATACTTATTCAGATTTGTGTTTTCATAGAAGAGTTGAGTTGGCTGTTGTTTGTACATAGTAAAGACTTTATATTGCCTAATATAAGATATTGGCTGTTATATTATTTCATCCATGTTATCGATAAATATTATCATAATTTTTATGTGTGTAAAAGCGATGAAACCAATGATAGACGAATGTCACGTTATTACTGTCATTAAATGGTGACAAACATGGTTTATGCCGTTTATATTATACTGAATAATAATAAGGTCGACAAAAAGTATGTGAGTAAACGTACGCTGAACTTGGTGTATAGACAATAAGAAATATTCATCACTAAATTGGAATGATATCGCGAATGTTATTATTGTATAGAGTAGTCTCTGCGGTTAACTAATTGTTGTTGTATGTTCCAGTAGTATAACTGTAAGTGTCTATCGAATTACAGATAATTTTTTTGTTTTGTTTCGTTGGTGCTTGTCATACACTTTAACCTCATGTCTCAGCATAAACGACAACAGTTGTTAATTATTACGTAAATGACACACACTATACACACACAGTAAGTAAGGTGTAAATGTTATTCTAGATTTATTCTTATTATAAATAATTTATCGTCATTATTCGTACTTACTATCATTAATGCTAGTTAGAAATGCTGTTTTCATAGAGAATCTAATTATATTAGTATATCGGAAAGAAATCTGTAGTATACTTAGAGATACCTAATATATTATATATATTTAAGCTTATACGTTAAGATTATTTATTGAATATTTACCTATTTATATACTACCTATAATATATAGTTATGATAACTAAGTGACACTTATACAGAATATATATATACTATAAGAGGCATCTTGTTGCTAGCGTGCTGTATTACTACAATACTTGTGTCGGAAGTGCTAGTTTATAAAGAAATTTTAATATTTATGTTGGGGATTTGTATAACCTTGCCTCATAACTATTATTACCTAATTATTATCAATGTTATAATATTTATGATGATGATGATGGTCGTATCGTACTACTACTGTACTGTGCTGTATGTACTTACCTGTACTCGTGTTGAATAACTTGCTTTCTCTCATTGACTCGTCTCTCTGTCTGTCTATTCTCTATTAGGATACATAATATTATATCTCATGTCGCATATATATTGTGATTCTAATAATATTTTATGTGTGCATCCGTTATCTCATCTCTGTCAGTTCACTATTACATATATACTGGTTGTCTTCATGTCTGTCGTACTATACATCTCTTAATTTCACTGTAACGTTATAATGGAGATCCTTTTTCACCGTGTCCTTTCCACATACTTGACATTTTAACGTGTAATCATCATTTATGTATGTAATTATTGATTATTACTGTTTCTATATTGATTAACTTGTGTATGTCTTTAAGTCTAAATAAATATTTCTGAATTATGTAATGTACAGAGCAGATTCATTCATTGTATCAGTATACCAACAGCGATCCACCTATTAATGATACGGGATATATAGGAAGTGAGGGCAGTATATTATTAAATACAAGTACATAATTACTATTTATACTTATACCAACACCTTAGGTTAACTTTATACAATCGTAAGAGAAAATACTGGTAGATGCTTTAAAATAAGTAGAAACATAATCATAGTAAAGAAATATTATATATTATGTAAGTATAAAAATCTTCTTGCTTTCACTTGAGTACAGAATTTCTCAATATTATACATATTATTTCATAACTTGTCAAAACACCGTATTATGTTACTCTATTGTTATTGCTAGCTACAGTGTGCATAAACGTATACTTAAAAAGTAAAACAGAAAGGAACTTTTTGTTAGTTTAAGAATAATAACTCATTAAATTAATGCTACATAAATGCGCATATACGTGATTTATAATAAATACTATAGCAGTGTAATGATAATTATATAATCGGATGTGTAATAATATCATGGAGTTCAGGAAAACTTCTGCGTTTATGTTTTAGAATACAAATGAGTGTGTCTAATTTATAAATACTATATTCATAATATATATTTATTGTTAACAACGGGCATCTGAAAATATGTTCTTGTTTCTATCTGACTGCTGTTACTATGATAATAATGTCCACTGTTGTAAATCATGTAAATGTACCAGTGCATGAGTGTCTCTTTTATTAACTGACCACTCTTTCCTTATATAAATAAGTAATCCATGTACTTGAGTACCCTTCGTCATCAACATCAATATCACCACCAACAAAAACAACACAGAAATGACTCCAAACATAAAGAATAAAACCAATAATGCCACTATACCTATACTATTATACTGTTTAACTTCATGTTTAACATTCTGTCAAGATCAACTCCACAACGGTTGTTAAAATGATACTGCTAATTTGTACTACTAGTGTAACTGAAAAAGTGTTTATGTACAGCAATGGAACACTCAAGCTTCATAATCCTATTGTATAAAATTGATTATACTTGAGAATACCTTTTTATCGTTCAAGATTCAAGGTTCAAAGAAAGGGTTATATATTGTATTGACTATTATGTAATAGTATTTGCTGCCTCATTATGTTAAATAATGTAGTACCACATCAACCGTCGATTCCCTGTTGCTATAATGAATACCAATTCGTTACATTTACATTTTTATCTCATTCTCTTGTCCCAAGTTAGTGCTATGATTATATACAATTAATTACTCACGCGGTACATTCTTGTAGTAGCACCAAATTGTTTAATTTATTTATATATAAATAGAATTAATGCTTGTTTAAAGCTAAAACGACTCTTTGAGAGTACCAGAAGATTTGAGTTCTGACTTTTACCACATTTTACCTGACATGACTTAACAACTTAATATACAATTATATTATGTTTAAAATTTTCATGAAAACTAATTTGTACTAAATATAAGATCAAAGTTTCTGCAAATGAAGAATTAGTTACCTTTTCTGTTGTTTGTAGTACTCTTGTGTCAAATTACATGCATTGCTTCATATAATGAAAAAATGAACTGAAATGTTAATGAGGTTAATATGAGGAAGGTATCGATAGGTTAGCGTTATGATGGCAGTAAAAATATCGTTTTTGATACAAATACTTAGAACTATGTAATATTATTGGCGAAAAATATTGTAATTTCAACTAAAGTGACTTTTAATGACAGTAAGAAAAAATTGATACAATCATTTGGGGACAAAGGGACTCTGGCATCCATTGTAGAAGACGCTGTATAGTTTTAATCAAAGACTTGTATCGTATGTACGTTATTAGTAACTATATGATAACCGACTTAAAAGAAACAACTTGACAATTTTCTCCTGGTCAATCCACAGGAGGAAAAAATATGTTTTAGCAACTAATTGACAGATTTATATTCTAGACATTTTGTTGTAGCAGACTATTCTTCCTGACTGCAGCACCACACACAAACAGTTCTACTACTGAGTAATAAATACTTTAAAATGAGTTTGGATAATTTACGTTCATTTGGAACGGTCTCTAGTACACAATGATAATGGTGGAAAATGTT
>JABASD010000887.1:0-54220 GCA_019776165.1 Pogonognathellus flavescens | reverse complement strand
TAACATGTTAAATGCTTTTAGGTGTAATGTTACTCTTGCATTGAAAAGGCATAATTCTCGTAATTTGGTTTTAGGTGATTTGTTTCAGGTGAGTGTTTTCAGGGGAAATTACCTAGAACCCAATATAGAGGGGGAACAAAAGAAGGACAGCAAAAATAGACAAGACAGTTATGGAAAATGATTTGGTTTGATTTCAAAGTCAAATCAAATGGAGCGTTGAAAAGCTCCTCACAGTCCCGTCGTCAGTCGTCACTTGTTTATAAGCATAATCAATCTTGTATCTAGAGAATTGATTGTAAGTAGCTCTAGAATTATTGCATTATATTCCCTGAGCAAAAAGTTATGTATTTCCTTCGCTGTATACAGTCGACAGATAAATAATAACACAGGTAGTGTTGTGGTGGTAGCCGTAATGGTTATAATATTAAAGTAATGTACTACAACAGCACAAGCTGAACACAATTAAAATCCGAGTGGCAATCTCATGCTTACTTTATCGCACATCAATAGCAATTCTAATCGAATCTCCAAGCCATGAAAGAAATAATTCTTTGACTACAGAAAACAATGGAGTACTACGACCTAGCGATTAGTTGTCATGCGTATCTCTGTATATCAGTTTCTGTGTAAATGTCACACAGTTTTTTACGATTAGATGTATCGTTTAAATAATGCAATGCATTTACAAATACAAGAGCTCTAGCGCCGCAACCACAACTACTACACCTATCATTATCTAATTGGATTTGATTGTAGCATTGCCAACCCGCATAGGGTTTATAGATAAAATCACAACGACCCTTCCGTTTTCAATGGGATTTTAATCGATTTCATTTCCTACTGTGGATTGGATTTCATTAAATCGAGTATTGTTAATCATGGCTTATATACAGACTGTCTACTTGATATCTTTGTAACATCCTTCATTTTGTATCGTGGAGTGTATATTTCAAATTAAGAGTCTCATGGACGCAAATACACAGCGAATAAGTTTTACACGTTTCTTTTGCATTTCTTACGTCTTGGCTCATTTATAAGTACAGCAGCTGCACAATGAAGGAAAGGGTTGTTGCAAATGCAAGGCATTTGATTTTACCAAATGTTGCAAAGGCCATGGAACGTAATAAAACAGAGCAGGGACGGCTATTTAACAAGACTCTCTGTCTGTGTCTGCTTCAACAAAACCTAACGGAGTACTAGAACACATTTAATTTTTCCACTGTATCACAAATATTATTAGGACACAGCAGTAAAGGAAAATTTAATGTCATTCAATGAATCTGTCGTCCGTATGAGCCACAACACGGTGTGTGCTAACAATTCTTTCGTGAATAATTGCCCTAGTATGAAATATTATTATAAGTACACGTAATAATAAAATAATTATCGCACGTATAATTACAGGCGGATTAAATACCTCAGTAGTATTATCGTTGCCACTGTAGAGAAATGGCTGAGTGACCGATAGACGCGTACAAGATAGCAATAATAGAGAAAGAACAAAGGATGTCGTTGAGTGTGGAACGTTGCAATACAATGGAAATAAATGATAATACACAAAAGATGAATTCATTACCAAAGATAGACCTGCATGTATATTACATTATTGTTTTCCTTTATAATATCTTGTGTTGTAGTATAACGTGTTCTGTTTTTAAGCCTAGCTTTCGTGGATTAAATTACATTGCTGCCAATTTATATGCAAAGTTTAAGAATGCGTATTAAATTATGGTCGTCTGATGTATTCTCACATTTTATTGCTCAGAGCTAAATTAAAACCAGTCTTAAAGAATACATATGTGCAGTTCTACGAAAAAGGACGAACTGCAATCCTGGACAGGAATTCCTACTACATTCATACGAAAAATAAAAATAATAACTTAATACCTACCTTAAAAAATTTGCCTTGAGTGCAGACTGAAGAAAAAATATTAGCTAAGTTTAAAAGTTCCCTTATTCTATTACATAAGTCCACTTGGAGAATTCCATCCCCGTCTGCTACACCCTCCACAGTTCCAAGTCTCCAAAAACAAGTTGAACACAAGTTACATGCTCTGGGTCACGTAAACCTCAGCAGCATGCAAATGGGAGACCGGAAATTCGTCATTCACATACATATAGTTAAAGACAGTCATGAAATAGACTTTTGAAACGATTACTTTACAAGTCAAGTCCTTTAATAACGAGTTTGGCTTTGAGCCAGTACACATGAAGCACGCGGCAACAATGCACCCAATATTTTAAATTGTTAACATATGGTAAACCTTTCAATTGTAATGTTATAATGGCAGAATTGCCGTAGAGTCCAGTCCGTCTTCGTCTTCGGCAAGTGCCCACATATGCCTTTAACTAATAAATCCTGCTCTCTGGCTTATACAATACCACAGACAGATGCATATCGTATCGCTTATCTTTATATTATTATTTCATATCAACTCAAACCTTATGCTTTGCAAGTTGTAGCTTTTAGACACTCGTGCCCTGCCGTGTTTGTGTACATATATTGAACATCAAAGTCTCAAAGTCTAACAACAACAACTAACAAAAACCTTTATTCTATACAGTCATCGATTTTGTGATTGATTTTTATTCTGTCATTATGGTAATCCAATGAAATTCCTTTACAAACACTCTTGTAGTTTGAAACTGTACTTTATTATTGATTTGCTTGTACATGTTCCTGCATAGAATTATATGCTAGCTATAGGCTCAAGTCGGAAGAAGACCAACAACGTAATAACAAATTACTATAGCCACCCTCGAGTTTTCAGCTATTCACACACACCTAATTCCTTCATTCATTCATGCTTAAAAACCAAAAATGTAACACAGGTGCTTTTATTAAAGGTATCGTCGATTTCCTCGCCAAGTGAGGAAGAAGAAAGAAAAATTACTTCTGCTCTAATAGCATACGCGTTGAGGAAGAAACTATTAGCTTCACTTATAATTATTTGGTTGATAAATGCCATGCATTATGATTATGATTATAAACCTGCTGTTCTATTCTCAGGCATATTTAGCAATTAAATCACATTAGTGAGAAATCGTTCTAAGAATCGAAGTAACTGAACATTGTCTACATAAGTCCATTACTTAATAATAATCACTTTGACCATATAGGTATTGCTTAGAGAGAGAGAGGGAATGAATTGCAGCGTGTGATGGACGTGGAATTATTATTAGTCGTTGTTGGATGTACATAGGGCAAAAGTATTATTTAGATGGGTGTGTGTGTAGTAATCGCAAAAACTTTCCGAGTTCAAGGTAAGTGATATTACTTGTTAGCATAGAGGTGGATGTGGAGTGGATATAACTTTTATTTACGACATCATAACGTTGTATTACGAATCAGCAGCATTAGAACGTAATAATGTGATTCTTTATGCTTATAAAGGTCATGTCCGCGCATTTTATTTATTTCGCTATGAATTAGTTGTGGTAAGGTGGTTAGACTGTTGTTCTTTGTGTGGTGGTGCACGTAGAACACAACTAACTGACATCGAGGGATATTCGGAGGCCGCAACTTCCTCCGACCGTGCCAACATCTTTTGCATCTGCCTCTTGTTGTACTTTTTAATACAACCGTCTAATTCTCTCTCTCTCTCCCTTCGACTATTAACGAGCATGTGTATTACCTACAGCTCTCTCTCTCTCCAGTCAGTCTGCTTTCAATGCTGAGGTCAATTTGTGTTTTTGCTGTGTGATTGTTTACCTTGTAAATAATTCATAGTCTCGATCTCAAAGGTATGTTGAATTACATCAGCTATGAAATGTAATCATTAACAATAAATGGCACAATCTGAGTCAGAACATATGCAGGGAAACTACAACAGGCAAATTAATACTATAATAGTGCCAAATGCACACACACACACTTACTTTGTGTCAGTCCCACACAGAAACAATAATTAGGCATGAAATATACTTTGCATAATTTATTGGAAAATTCCCAGTCTGTCAGATATTTTATCACTGCAGTCAAACCTAATGGCCTGTGTCTCGCATCGGTATAAAATTATAAACAAGCTTATATTATTATTATACTACATACAGATAAGCAGCAAAGAGTGTGGAGCAACTCCTTGTTATATTTCAGTACATATAATATGGTATATAATACGTACATCTTTATTTTGCACGTATTACCACTATACTTATTTGCAGATATGTATGTGTAACTCATAAATGAATTTTATAATGTCGCAAACCGTACTGCAGGTATATATAATGCAGTATTACGTATTTTATACTACGGTATGGGATAAGAGAAGAAAGAGGGCATTCAAGCTGTGGCTCTTGAACTCATTCACGCAAAAATCTTAGTAGTTGTCATATTGTAAATTAAGGAACCTCAAGCAACTGCTTTTGTTGACAATGGAAATATGTTGAGAGCTACAGCAGATAAATTCTGCACTCACGATCACCTCTTCTAGTCAACGGGACGTATGAATAATGAAATGATTAATATTGTTCATATAGATGCATGTCATGCATGCATGTCTCATTCTTCATGTAAAATACTGTGTAAAACTGTACTCTGCTGCTGATAATAGTTTCATACAGTGAACAACCAATGGATTTATTAAAACAAGTTGCAATTAACCATGCATACACAGATGTTTAGCATATAAAAATACATGCCTGTAGTAGGAGCTTATATAATATTCTTGTTGTAGGTACCCTTGAATAAAGGTGAGTATTTGTCCAATGTACGTGTTCAAATATATATCAGAAACGTAGCAATGGTTGACAAACGCCCTAAAAAAATTCAACTTGTGTAATGAGTTACTGGTCATTAAAATGCAAAATCCCTGCAAAATTGCACGACAGAGACAGAGTCTCGCAAATACTATGCGAACTGCTTGTGTACTTTAGTTATCCTGTTACACATTCAATGTTGTGTAAAATATACTCTAAATCCGCACGTTAACATTATCCATGCAAACAAGTCTGTTTATCAACGATTTTGTTTGAAAAGCATTAAGAAAACTGTAACTGAAAATCCTGTTTTAATTTAATAAGTAAATCTAACTAATCTTAATTACACGGATTACTTAGCGAGTAAAGAAATTTTAGGTAAGGTACACCTTGTAGGGCAATAAATCAAAATATCAACGAAGAAACGTAAAATATGATTCCACTATAATATTCTTACTAATATTCAAGTTCAGCATCGCAAATAAGATTTATATGGCAGCTATACCTATACGTGTTTTGTGTCATAGTCAAATTCGTGATTATTTCAAAGCATAATAGCTGAATCAGACTACCGGAATGTTCAATGTTGTAGGAAAAAACCTCCAATCAAAGCCCAAGGAACTAAAAATTTAACATTTTTAAAATGTTTGATAAAATCACGTCCGTCAGAACTTAATACATTTTATTTATGAATCAACATTTTGTAGTACATGAGCATGAATACTGAGCCATACTTAATTTGCACTGCCTTACCTATCCACCAACACGAATGTGGTATACCTCTACGTGTCTACGTATCTGTCAATATGTAATTGAGAGCAGAACAGAGAAGAGTTTGTTTATTTTTAACACATTTGTTGTTTTGATCGTTGCAAATAAAATTTTCGACATAATAACATTACAAATCATTAGAAGCTGACTTTAACAAAGGTCGTAGTTATTTTATTATTTGCACGTATCACGAAATGATTTCAATTTCCATTCATTAGTATAATGTTTGCCAATTCACTGTAATTTTTCTCACTATTTCAAATTCCTTTACTTGACGTGTTATTTTTATATCCAGATTGGATACTACAAACACTTTTCTCTTTGCAGTCTCTATTCAATGATAATGATTCTGTTTCTTCCACACCGCCACGTTCACGTATGATGCAAAATACGATTTCCTTAGAGAAAAAAGGAAGACTGAGATGATTGTGTGAAAAGGCAGACAATTACATGAAAGCCAACCACAGTTACAAATTGTTTGGCAGTGGAGAATCCCTCGGAACACTAATAAACAGCTACACTAACAATGAAAACTAAGTGATGGGCACAACAAGCATTTTTTCTTTGTTCAAAACTTCATTTTTCAAAAGCAAATAAAAGAAAAAGCGGATGGCTCAAGTGGTTTGGTTTGGCTTGTGATGATTTGGTAATAAGGATGAGAGCTGCAAAGTTTCTTCCCTGCTTCATTGTTGTCTTCGTCGTCAACAACATCGAGGACGACGGTGACGATGGCCACTTGACGCCTCTTCACAATACCATGAATTTCTCATCATATGCACAACATTTTCTCTGTTTTACAGTAGTACAACCTCTAACTAAAGAATTTTTATCCCAGCCGGGAAGATATTCTCATTTTTATCAACCTGTCCAAAATAGCAGAGGAACATAGTGTAGCCTAATTTACACTGCAAAAAAGCATACTTTAAAAAATATCTAATAAAATATAGAACTAACTAATTGTCCTGGTATTCCTTAAGTTTAACTGTAATCATAATCATAAAAGCAATTACACCAAAAGTAGACTTGAAATTCTGTTGAACTCTACTAACAAGTAGGGATTGTGTAGGTATTACCCACGAAGGCAATGCATTGCGTGTTCCATCTGCTTTTTCTTAACTGAACTGACTGGTACGAGAGAGAAGTACAAAAGACAAAGAAGTGAGACACAGAAAAAATGCCCCAAGCTTTTCTCCAACAACAACGGCAGCAACAACTTTGATTTAATCGCATCTCTCTCTCACACACTCTCATCTCATCACCTCGTCTTCTTATTGTGCTCTACCCCGGTGTGCCGTATGTGTGCACATTCACATGTAAAATAAAATAAAAAACACAAGTACAAAGCAAAGGAGCAGTCCAACCACAGAATAAAAGGCCACAGCAGAATTCTTTGTTGTCATCGAGGAAAATGACCCTTGGAGAAGGAAAGACGAGATGAGACGACAGAACGGAAGATGATCTAAGAAGAGAATCTGAGAGAGATCAGCACAGTCTGTCTCTAACCGATCCAAGTCATTTCAGTCGGGTTTTCCGATTCCATTTTAACTGACTGTGTGTGTGTATCAAACACTCGTTCTACTACCACATACTCCATTCGTCTCGCTTTTTTCTTCTCTCTGACCAATATCAATTCAACCAACAACTTCACCCACTACCAACCACCACACTCTCTTCTTTATTCTCCACAACCAATACAGCACAATTAGTCGAAACTTTTCTGTATCTCTCTCACACACATACTATGTGTCCTGCAATCTTTCAAAGGTGTAAGTATAAGTTGTGTACATGATATTTTATACTCACATAGAACTGTAATGTAATGAAATATATGGCAGCCTTGACGTTGTTGTACAAAGTTGCATTAAATGTTCGACTCGCATTTGAAAAATAAAGTGAAAACTGACTCAGAGGATTTTAGATTAGTAGAGGTGGAAATTAAACCCGAAAATCAAACAGTGTTCGTTCATGTTGTATTTTTATTTCTCTATGCGCAATTGCATTAAAATATGCAATGATAAAATAAATGCATGCTCCTATAGGCAAAGTGTCTCGAGTTGTAAAAAAATAATTTTCAATATTTGTTAAAAGAATAAAAATATTTCGCTAATTAGTAAATTTCGTATATTACTACAATTTCTAGAGAAAAGTTTAAGCTATTTCTCTTAAATATGAACATGGAATGGCTTATTTGACGTTGTAATTAGTTTAACGAGGTTTTTTAAGTACGGATGAATTTTGGGAATTGGTTTACTTCTCTAAATGTAAGTAAAGTACTTACTCTGCAGTGGTATTAGCTGGGAACAAAAAAGAATATCGTAAAGATTCTTCTGCTAAATAACGTACGGAAGAGAATGGATATCTGACATCGTGGTACTTACATATACATACCATCATATTATTATCAGGAGAAGATTAGACGTAGTGCATGTAAAATGTAAAAACCCATCATCAGAACAAAACACAAGACAGGCGAACGTACGGAATCTTATTAAGTCTACTGCTGTGCCATGCCACACTACGTGCACTGGGACTGTATTGAATGAGAGTTTAAGAGTTTATTACCTGACTCCTTGAGTATTTATCTGTTTGTACTTTTGACTGTACTGCACACACACACGTACATACAGGAAAGAAAACTAATATCATTTGATGTCCTCTTATAACGTGTATCCCAACATACCTGTCTCGTCGTCCATTCTACAACTTGCCTCACTGAGTGAGCCATAATGAGTAAAATCTCCGCATTCCAATGACGGGTCTTTTCTATAAGACTCCAACATAATCATAATGTCTCACGTTATATTCTTCAATGTCTTATATCCCCATAACATTCACGACTATCTGTATTACAAGTATCCGTGAATAATATTAAAAAGACACTAAACATTTAACCACTAAACGCATTTCCTAAACAATATTACTGTTGTGTGTTGCTATATAAGCATATTGCATAATGCGGCACTATATTAAACAGATAAAGTCATTGCAACGAATCAATGTGACTCAAGTTCAGTTTACCAAGGTGTTTCTCTCTTAAGGAGAATGTAAATCTACACGTTTGTCTTTCTTCTCCTAATATTATTCGTATGTGTGCTATTATATTCTGACTGTAAAATATTGTCGAATTTTAAATAATAATTTCTAATAAAATATTATACAACCATACATATATACCTATAAGGGATAATGCTATATGGTATAATATATAACATTATAGTATATATAAGTATGGAACAGTTAAATAGTATGTGATAATTCGTGTTGGTTGTGCTTGTCTGATGTCATGCTAATTTGTTTTAATAATGATTCATTTGGTATACTATGGAGAGCTGATAGCACACATAGGAATTGGAACTAATAGGAAGTAAAGTATGCAAATGCACTATCAATTACGTAATGTAAACTAATGGTAGATTTTCTTCTTTCACAATCTCCACCATTGACTATTTAGCTTTAGCCTATACCTGTTCTATCTGTCTTTGTGGTAAGACACATTAAGATTAGGATTATTACCTTATAAGATGAAATGCAGTGCATTAGCTATACGTGTCCACTCTAATACGTCGTTCTTTGCTTTTTGGTATGTATGTAATGTGGGACTGCTCACTCTATCTGTAATCATCATCCACATAATAGTTCAACTCTCGTCTTGACAGCCACTATAAAGTAATACATGCTGAACGTCACACACAGGACGCAGACAACGTGTGTTATGTATATAGCCATATAAAATAAATGCATGGACTGAACTGCCTTCTGCTTGTAATTGTAATGCTCTTTTGTAGTTTACCAAATACCAACCAATCTGTAATGTATGTGAAGTAACATTAATAACACAGCGTAATGTAAAAGTAATGCAGCCACTACCACCAGTTTAAGTCAAGTCATACGTACAAGAAACTCGGATGCTTACACGTGTATGAATGATGCATTTTTCTGAGCACAGTTTCCGAAGAAAAAATCACAGAGATGAAGAGACTGACTGAGAAAAGTGTTGTGTGAATAGAAAAGAATGCAGACCATTACTTACATAAAAATATGTAGCATTTAAATAGGTGCCTACTGTCTACTTGTAAGTATTCTTATTGATATCATGCCAAGATATCTTAATACGTGCAGGACCAACAACACAACATTACTCGATATACCTACACAACTAATATTTTACAAATTCTCATTCAGCATCATCTTCTTTCCATCTACTTGTTTATCTGTAACTGGACGTCTTTCACAATTCGCTCTTTCGGTTTTTTGTCAAAGATTGAGAGAAGGAAATAATTTGTTACAGGCAGCCTTGACCGCGGTCATAATGTAAATTCCGAGTTTTGAAATCTTTTTGATTTTAAATCAGTACGTAGTTGCTTAATGCGGAAAATTTGTGAAAATAATTTGAGAGGCATGGGGAAATTTCCTTTTGTGAATGCTAGTTGGAATTTTAAATTGTGTAATAAAGTAAAATATAATCTTTACATTAACACTGCATTGAATTTCAAATCATCAAGGTGTTCGGTTACCAGTTTAAAATATGCCGACGGTTCGTCGATGATAATTTTCGGGTATGATTTATTACCATGTCCAAATACGTCAGTGAATACCGAATGTATAATACTATTCGTAAAATAAATGCAGCAAAAGTTGTGGGTAAGGTGTGGAATAGTTAAATGGATGATAATACAATTTAGCAGAATATCAGCATCTTCTGTATATTCAATTACATCTGATTTTGTTAAATACGTCTTGAATGAAAAACATTCTAGTTTTGAATTTCGATCGGTGTACTTTGTACTTGGTTTCATCTTTACATTTAATCTTTGCGTTTATTACTCGTGGAAATAATTCTTAAGTCTCTTTGTGCTTTGTTTGAGTAATGTTTTTTATGTGAGTTATCCAAAATAAAAGCACAAAGATTTATTGGCAATTTCTCAACAGAATATGAATTTGCTCCTTGCACACGTTCTTTTACCAGCATTTTACACTTGACATAAAATCTGATTAGGTAAATGCACACTAGACAAACGTGATATGAGTCGCTCTCTTGGAAAAACATGTACGTAAATGGCCAATGCTCATTATAAATTGATAAATTCTATTGGACCAAGTTATAGTTAGAATGATAATTTTCTTGATTCAAGAAAAAAAAGAAAATTCAGCTGAAACATTAGTAGTGAAATTTGTAGCAAGCAGCATTATGCAAGTACTTGGGTTTACCTACAGTACCTATTGGAGTTTAGTAAAATGAATGGCAAGGAGCAAGGTTTATGATTTACATACACTTAAGGTACTACGATCGAAACTAGAATTACACGCTAAATATGATCAGACCAATATAATCATTTGTATTCCAAAAGAGTAGCATTTAGGTAGCTGGCGACTGTGTTGTCGCTCCACAGATAAGATTGACTTTATGGTAATGAACGAATAGATCTTTGCTGTCTCACCCCACTAAAGTCTCAACTGACAGATTTGATTTGACTGCAGAGAATGAATACAAGAAATGACTCAACGCTCTTTGCAGCATTTGAAAACTATTAATCATCCTGTAATTCTTCCATTATTCAGTCGTCTGGAAAATGTGAGTCATACAAATCTCACAACGAATATTTTATTACGATCATCTCTACAAAATCATCTCCAAATCTGTAAATTGCGTAAATAGATGTACTATTGACTATCTGAATACAAATGTAAGAAATGATCACAATTGCCAACATACATTATAATTTAATTATTTTGTGGCAATTTGTCTATAAAAAAACTAAAAAGGGTTACAAAGATATTAAAATTAATGTGGAGTGACTGATATGTAGCTATGTATTATTGCCACCCCCTTAAAGAATGTAAAACAAGACACACATACATAAATATAATAGCAATAGATGCTGCAGATGACAATAAGACGAAAAAATGAAAGGGGATATTATGGGTGGCAGAAAAATAGGTATCAAGTAATGCAGGTTAATAGGTATCCCGAATCTAATTGTAAATGGAATGACACGGACACGACCTCATTCTCGTCAGACCTGGCATTCAATACTCCTCACACCGACACATATTTTGTAATAGACTGGTGCACGAAATCATAATGACAAATGTAAACCACAAAGCTATCTTTGTGATATCGCTATTACCGTTTTATCGATTCCCTCTATATGCTATTACCGATATATACTCAGAACCCATAGTTATATGCAATAGGTAAAAGAAGAAAGCTATTTATATACATATATATAGCAATCTATTGAAGTTATCTGCAAAAATAAATAGGGTGCCTCGTTATAATTGTATAAACCCCAATGCAGTATTTATTCACCTCCACTAGCCCCATCGTGAAGATTGGAATTCAAAATGGAAAAGGTGAGTCTCCTTCCACTAACGCAATGGCTGACACTCTTGTCTTTGTAAAGAATTCATTTAATTTCATTTGTACACGTATATACCTTAAAATATGAGCACACGACCACGATGACAAAATCAAACCTTACGACAAAATTCAGCTAACAATGAAACATTAGTAACGAAGGAGAGATGAAGAAGAAGATAAGATGTACACAGACACAGTTCAACTTTATTTTCCAATCCAACCATACCACGCTACTTAAAAAAGTCACATCAACTGTTCTGCTGTCGAGTTTATTATTGACGATTGATTGAATTCCCATTACTTATTAAGAGCAGAGCAGACTCAACTACTTTTACAACATACTACTGCTTCATAAACATCATAAGATTTATTTTATAGTATTAATATATATATAGATAGCTTTTCCTTCTATATACATTTTTATATTCTACACTGTATATAGAGATAGTTCACCAAGAAAAAAAGATTACCGCATCTTGTTTGAATAGATTCTTTATCAGTATCTGTAGCAATTTCCATTGTGTTGCAAAACACAGTAACATGCTTTGTATGTACACCATCATAGTAGTCCGTATAGTTAAAGTGTAGTATAAATCTGTGTAATATTTTTATTATGCACATACCTACTTACATCTACATCCCTGTGCAAATGATATTAGTTTACAGTAGTATTACCCTATTAAAAATAATGAAATAATAATGCTCCTACACTAATTTCCTTCAAAGTACCAGTGTGTACATTTTATACGACAGCATCCCTGTGTGTGGTGCTATTTGACTCGTGATCATTTACTGTGTGTATAATTCTCTATGCAATTTACAACGGAAAATAATAAATGTTTTCTGAAGATTATTACAAGAAGGTAATATTATTATAGTATAACAGTTTTGAATCTGAGGCTGAGAAAACGATTCTGCAAACCTCATTGGCCGACAAGCTGAAATAAAGGTTTACTATTATTAAATGAACACGCCATTCGTAATTGCTAACATTTGCATCGTCGCGTCGTGACGTGACTTGCCAGTGTACACAGTAAATACAGCAACCAATTGTAAGTATAACAACAATGCCAAAGAGTGAAATAATAGAATGGTGCTTTCGGGTACATACAACTATTACACTATATTACCACTATACATGTATTGTGTATTATGCTACAAATAATATATATATAAACACGCTTAAAAATGATGAAGAAAAGTGTGCCTTGCCTTAATTGTCCTGTGAGTATCTCCACACAGACAAAACCAACACACACATAGGATCATTACATTATACATTGTGGATGATGTCAATACAAAACTTCTGTTGTGCTATGCAAATGCTCAAACTAGGTTAATGTTATCGATAAACTACATAATGTGTATAGAGTACAAGTACATCGCTGTATTCCTATTAGGAACCATTAACAATTCTAAATTGGTCAGGTTGACTTTATTGACAAAGATGTGATAGAAGAAGTAAACACAGAAGATATTCCATTTGGTAACTAAAGTGATAGTGTTACGGCTTTGCTATTATTTTCCCAATTTGCAATAGATTTCAATTAGTGAATACTATTTTAAAAATAATGGCTAAGTACTAATTGTAAGAGTAGGTAGGTGTATAAGTAGTATAGGCACTCTATGTATATAGGTACCTATTTACTACGTGTAAATGTGTGTTGTAAATGAATTGCTTCAACCGAAGAGTGGTGGTCCCAGAAGAGAGATTTCATTATGTTGGTTGTGCTACTTTAATTAATTAATTCATATCTATCACACATACATTGTTATTTTAAGGAGAATTCAATCCCTGTGTGAGACTGTTGTAAAAGGACACTCGAGTTGTTTAGAGCAGACACACACACACATAAATTGTGCTCGTTTTTGTCTATTATTACTGCAATTGCTATACTGTGGTGGGTTAGAATTTGAGATTAAAATAGTTCATATTATTACAGTAATAATAATAGTTTTATGAGAATTCTTAAATAGATTTAAATGACGAAATAATCCTCGTCACGCTTTCCAGTTTAATATGAATTGCATGAGTCTTTGTGAATTTTCTTAAACAGTTCATTTTATTCGTTCCGAGCTAAAAACAAAGAGCCTGACGAATTATGTGAGGTGCACACACTCACACACTTATAGACACACAGAAGAACACACACACAAATGGCACACTTCGTTCACATGACTATTATAGTGACATAATTCGTAAGCGTCATCATGATGATTGTTTCTATTCAACGGAATGCCAGTAGTATAGAACGTTATAGAGAAGAGACTATAAAGTGTGCAGCTTATTTATTTATTATTGAAACATAACTGTAATCTTCAGTGTGATCTAATATTTCATAAATAAATGATTGAAATGCTAAATGCTTCACAATACATAACCTTCTGTCATCTGTGCCATTTTCCTTTATTTATATTCCTTTACAAGTAATTTGATTTAGAGTCGACATTTGACAATACACAGGAGAAACCTTTCTCTCTCTCTCTCTCTCTCAATCTCTTCACAACTCACCTGCATTCCATCGAATTCATTTGCGAATTGAATGTGTGTGTCTAATTTGTAGATTTCAATGCTGAATTCAATATCTGTTAATACAACTTGGTCTTTCTGCTTACTCAAGATCAGTTGCAGCTTTTAATACAACTATTTGCCATTTTACTATTAAAGCTTTACGAAATGTTCAAACAATCAAATGTTTCTATGTGTAGTTCTACTACTATTTGCTGTAATGATATTATTATGCATATTTGTACTTTATAGGTATAGTAGAGGGCTACACCTTGGAAACAACTAAATAAGATGAAGAACATACACTTGCTGTTTTGGCACTTTAGAAAAATACCTAGACATTTTTCGTGGTACGCCTTCTTAGAAGACTTGAGATAAAAGAAGAATAGGACGAAGAATACACGTGAGGAGCAAACGGAATAAATGTTTAATAAATGGTAAGCACTTATGGTTAGTGAAAAAAGAATGTAATTGAATTGCTAATAGCAGGTAAATGGTGGTGGTGAGCGTTGAAGTGATTTATTCCATTGATGACCATCACCGTCGTGTTGTGTGTGTATAAATAAAACACTGAATGAATTTCACATTGAAATGATGCAATCAACAAATCAGACAAATACATAAGTCAACAAATTGTAATGTAATAAGCAAATAACGTAAATTTAGTTAAACGCATGGATGGACATGGACATGGCTCATTCAAATGATCTTGTGCTACATGTCCTGCCACTATCAAGTCTTCATCTTTTTTGGTGGAGTTACTGCAACTGTCATTATTATTATTCAGTCAGTCTAACTTTGGCCAAACTCAAAACGCTCACGTTCCTTTATTCCAATCATGTTGCCTAATAATTTATGTAAACATTCCCTGGCTACTACTGTACTACACTTTTCTATTCCTTCACATCATCACAAGTCAAATATTCCAGAAATTATTCAGCTTTTCTTAGTATTTGTACTGTGCTGGAATGTACAATAAAATATGATGATTTTTTTAATTCATCATCATCATAAGTAACAGCAATAGGTGCTTTTGTTAATATCTTCTCATTCAATGAACAATCTTTAAGGCAAAGTTTATGTGATGAAGAGATATATAGATATATATACCGTAGTTGTGCGAGAATAATATAAATGTTACATAAATAGGCATCATTAGTTAACCGGACAGACTGTCACAACATAACCAATTGTGGTATTAATTGTTACGAAATAATATTTCTATTTCAATCACCACAGATTCCCTTTCAAAACACACAAACATAAACAAACGTGCATAAAGGACACTTACGTGTACCTTTACTGTGTAACAGAGTAGCATTTTCACACACAATACTAAAAAAAGGAGTAATGCATCCGGTAGTATAGTAGTACATTTGAACTCAACCAAAAAATATTAATAACATTTTTAGTCAGTATAAGATTGCTGAACACAAGATATAAGATTTCTGACATAACGACAGACGAACCTTATAAAATCATAATAGATTCAGTTGAGCTGATGAATAACTTTCATTTCTATTGCAATTTTACATTAATCCTCAGCTACCTCTATTAATTCTGTGTAGACGCCACGTATTCACAACATGGCAAAATACAGAGAGTAAAAGCTTGCCAATTTGCACGTCATTTTCCTACATTATTACTTACATTTATGCATTTAACTCACAAGGAGGATATTATCCAATGAAAAACTTACAGGAAAAAACATACTGAAATAACCCGAATAAAAGTCTACTACACCATACGCTTGGCTACTACTATAAAATCATGTAATGTTGCAAAACCTATACACTTCAGTGAGATATCCATCCATTATGTGTATAATTTTGCTTAAATTACATCCCGGTGTGTCATGCATAGGACTCCACTAATAAAAAGGTGCATTTTAGCAGAACACCACCTGCGTTTCTTTGTCATACATATATTATATACAGAAACGAAATGTACGCATTTCATATGAATGATTTGTCAGGAAAGAATCACAGAAATTCTTACATCATTACGAGTTGCATTACCAAACTTTTCATAGCACACACAATAGAAACACCTACGTCAGTCACCATGAATAGTGTCCAAGCAAAAGAAGGATAAATATACACCATCTAGCAAAAAATACTTTCTAGTGCACTTTAGTTATATAGGTACTCTCATTTTCAGCAGTTTTTTAGCACCTTTAAACACCTCTCTTCTGTAGATTGTTATATTCAAACAATTTGCACTATGCATACATTTGTAACCGGAGCCGCCTAATTCAATTTCATTGGACCTACCAGATGTATCGAAGCTAAAACCCAACAAAGATGAAAATGATACGCATGCAATTGAATTATGTTGGAAATAAAATTCACAATAAAAGATGCGGAATCTCAAGTGCCTCGATCTGCAGACGTCAACGAGAATAATAAAATCCGTCTCCACACACATTTCCAAATGTTCAGTTTGCATTGCTGAAAACATAAAACCGTGAGTATAATTTTAAGACTCAGCCGAAGAGTGGGAATGCAGGTAGGTGATAAAACGAAGCCACAACATTTAAGTCAACAAAGCACACCATTTAACCTTCAAGTGACACTTCCGTGTTAGACATCGTATCCAATGAAATTAGCTCGGGGTGTAAATAAACGTTGCTAGACACTTAGGTTTACAATTAGTAGCGAATAAATTCAATTCAGTGTTAAGTGAAACTGATAACGAGACGAAATCGCTTCACATGCAGTTAACTGACTGAAACAATTCCGTTAAGACATTTCTGTACACTTTGTTAATGTTTTCAACACAACATCTTATGGCCAATGAAAAATATATTTTACTACATGTGTACATACATGCACCGAAATTTACAACTCTATTCAGTATTATTGGACTTTTATGCTACATATTATCTGTATATTGATTTCCATGCTATTTTAACCAGGAAACTGCAGTTGCAAATTTATTTTCTTGATTTATATATCCCGTACACTGAAACGTGTTAAAAGGACCAATAAAATCCAGTTGATAGTGAATTGAAACAGAATTTCTTTACACTGATTAATGTATGTGTGAATAATAGACCACAGTACTGCGGCCCATCCCTCTATTCGAAACGGATATTGATTACAAGATGATTGTTATTGTCCTTTATCTTAAGTTTTTTACTACTATGGACTTTTAATGTCCACACTGCTGAAATTTTAATCAACTAAATTGGTAATTAAATAATACACTATAGAATTTTTTATTTTCTTGCTCGCAAAACATACAAAACTGCATGACGTAATGCAAACAAAGATGTAGTGTAGCAATAGTCTTTCAATATTCAATACAATCCTGCCATGAGTAAAGTACCAAGGCAGTGTGTTGAATTTTCACAATCAAATATTCTCATACAATTGAATTCTTTTTCCAACCTTTATAAATTATACCTTTGGACTTGAATGTAAATAACATTTGTGTGTTTACTAAACTAAAAACTATAAAATGCCGAGCGAGAATATTGTAGCATGTATCCCTGATGAGTAGGTATTGAGTTTGTTTTATATTTATAATCCTACCGTGGTACTTTGGTAAGTACCTACCTCTTTTTTGGGTATAACATTCATTGCACATTGTTGCGGTGGTGTGTTGTGTGCACACGGTAAAAACATAACTCCTTTGTGTTTTTATGTCTGTAAATGAAAAGAAAAGTAACGCATAAAATGCATGTGTGAAGACATTGTTCGTTTGTGTTTTCAATGTTTGTAGGGTACCTAACTCGCAACCAACACAGAAATAAGAAACAAAATCAACACAGTACCACTAACTACTTACCACGCTATAGGAAATTGTAAATCTCAACCTACCAAAACGTGTAGTGTAATACCTACACGAATCTGGCAATATTACATTTATTGTTGAATTCTGCACTTTGTAGTAGAATCATTTATTTCAGGTTCCTCTTTGTAAAGTGAATTCAACGAAAATAAAATTATTGTAAATTCAGAGTTGAAGAATTACGTACTGTAAGACAAATCCTTCATGCTTATTACCACACTATTCGATTCTAGGAATTGAAAAACACGAAAAACACCTTTTATGCAATGGGAATTTACAAGGTCACCTTTATGCAGTACCTATATACACCGCAAATCAGAGATACCTAAAGGTACCTTATGGGAATTGTCGAAATTTTGGGATTCAGTACATCACGCATTAATTTAAGATGATTAAATTTAAGAGGTTGTTTGCAAATGCATAATAAATATATGAAAATCGAAACATTTATACACTCGATTGCATATAAAGAAGAAATATTATTATCTGTGGAGGAAATAATTAATTATAGCTAACAGAGTAAGAAGAGAAGCTTTAAATTGAGTCATGCCCATCAATGATAAATGCAAAACATTATTATCTCTATTAGTTTGTATGTGTATTGCCGAAAACATTGCTGGCCAAATTCATTACTGGAATGCTCACAATCTGTATATTATTTTATGCTGTTTCGTATAGTAAAAGTTGTCTATGCGCTTCCCCTTATCAGAATATGTGGAAGATATTAAAATACATTCATTCATTCGTTGTGTGTGTGTGAAAAATGAATATTACAACCAATATAATATTTATAGTGTAAGATTTCACTGCGAATGTAAATGAATAAGTAATAAACTACAGCAACAGTAAGATTTCCCTGTAAACTCCATTTCATATCCATCAAAATGTATGGACGTATAATATCAATCATTTAAAACATAAAGGAAATGACTCAACTAACCACAACATTTGACACAAAGCGTGCAAAGCTTTTTACATGATCTTGATTTATTTCTACACAAATGAAAAATGATTTCAAGTCGAATGAAGATAATATGATTCTTATATAAACATACCCATCACCCAGCTATATGGTAATAGGTAATTTCTGTGCAATAATAACTGAAAAAAATACAGACCTTCATTTCTCGTATTGCACATGTATGAAAAATTTCATATGGCTCAAAGTGATAGATTGCACTGTACTGTACATAAAGTAGAAAATTCTGCAGGCACAGTCTAGAAACTACGAAACTGTTCTGATCTTGTTCTGAACTCAATGTCAATGTCAGTACCATTCTACATCTCTAGATAATTGTATTTAGTACACAACTCAATCTCATTCATTCAGATTTCCTCAACGCTAATTAAATTACATTATCCGAATGATGCTGATACATCACGATAAACTATTTTTCTCTAAACAGTTAATTAATTACATAACAAAAATGTTAATTGGCATATGAGAGTAGGTTTTTGAGAAAGTTGTTAGCGCTTACAGAAAACGGGAGAAGTTAAAAGATCTTAGCACCATTAGCCGTATTCCGCTATATAAAAACTAAAAGCAATTCTCTATATACATTTCTGTTTAGACGTGTAAAGTGTAATCTAGCATCGCCTATAATTATAAGTAACTATAGTGGGCAGTGCAATGTAGTGGTAAGTAATTCAGTTCTTTGTAAGTAAGTACGAACACAAATCCTTGGTAATTGTCGGTCTTGCCTCGTTTCATCGAAACTTGAGGAAAAAATGCAGTTACTACATGTATAAAGTATTTACTACATATAGGAATGAATGAAAAGCCGTAGAATTTGTATTGCACTATCTACAGTACGAATCTTGAGTGTGTTCGCCTGTTTGACCTGGAAGGTCACTCCTTCCTTCTTCTACGACATAATAAACATAATCAAGTGAATCCCGAAATGAATATAGATGCTGGGCCACGTAAAACTTAACTGACACAACAGAGAGGAACAGTCAAGCTGGAAATGGACTCGACTTTCTGGATTCAAGATTTTGAACTTGAGAGAGGATGAAAAGGAAGCGCGTGTTGAATGTGTGGGTGGCTATGAAATCCCGTGGCTATGATGAAGAAGAAGATTTCGAGCCAAGCAAGCATTCCAAAAAACAGAAACTCTAACTGGCAGAACGTTTTATTACATTCCTGTCTAACGCCACACCATTTTCAAACATACCAAACGGAGCAATAGCACTCACATTCGTTGTCAGACACACAAACACTCAACTAAATGCCTCCAACCATTTTCGCCCATTTTCTATTACATTATAACTCTGTACATTATTCCTCTCAGATATACTCCTCTCACAGTGCTAATACGAAATCATTCTGTCTGACATGGCTACTTTCAATTGCAGGCAGAATACAATAACACATATAAAATCATATAATATGATTTGGTGAGTATCGTCGTACACTCATTGTCAGTTGATTTCCATTATGCTTCCATATCTTATGTTCGGGTAAACACCAACAACAGAATAATAAACAGATCACAACACTGGGATTCCATTGTAATGCCCCATCACATTAGTATTTGACAGAACACGAAATAAATACTCAACTAGTTGGGATTTTATACACTGTATGCATAATACATGGAATTTTGCTCATAATAATTCTACGCAAATGACATTCCAAAGGAAACATAACGTGTCCAGTAAATAATACAAAATGATTTGATTTTTAACAAGTTTCAAGGAGTAAGAACTAAAGGAAATAATTATTGCCTGCCTTAAATGACGAATTTTCACATGTACGCATATTTTTACAATTACAAGGACAAATAGGACAATTTTACATATAAGGACTTCTAGTAACCGTTTCTGGTATCATTGCCCTATATATTCCACATCCACTACTTCCTTAACTAACTCCTATATTAATGATCAATAAATGGGAATAACAAAATCACACAAATAAGTACAAAATGAAGTCATAAATAAAATGAGACAACTGTTTTACTATACGATCAATAAATTCCTATTTCGTGTTGTGGTTGGTGTACGAAATAATTTCTGCTGTGCCAAATACAACTCTTAGTATAAATTAAATCTAATGATATGTGAGCACATGCACATTATTGTAATTGTACACTTTGCTCGGGGGTCATTGGATATGCAATAAATATGCGCAGATGAGAGGTATAAGGTAATCAATGATTTCAGTAGTGTGGAATTGGTCGAAGAGAACATTACGGAAGGAAGGACACAGTGCTGGGAAATATTTACAATGAACAATAAGATCTGCTAGACGAATAACAATTGGCAATAAAATTGAAATGGCAAATTTGTTCAGACAAGGAATCACAAGGGATAAATGGAAACAACCAAAAATGACATGGAAATTAACCGCATATAATATTACGTCGATATATCTGTAGTACAGAGATAGTCAGACTCCTAGAGAAATATGATACAGAGTTAGTAGTAGGAGTAATAGAACTACTATCTATCTACAGCAATTACAGTATTGCCTATAATAATTTTCATTGCTAGTACAATAAGCTTCCCTACGTTTAACAAGTTTTCATATAATAATAACAATAACATTACTGCATTCTCTCAGTTGGCAAAATAGCACATAGAAGACACAACAACAACAACAACACTCCTGACAGAATGAAATTGAGCATCTTGTATCAATTTACTCACATTTTCCATGCATCTTAGTTGAGCACGTTATTATTATAAAATATGTTGTTCTTGTTACGTTATGGTTGGTTAATGGAAAGAATGTTCTAATAATAATATTACACTACAACACATGCACACACACACAGCTAAATGAGTTTAAGCGCAAAGAGAGATCTGATTTTATGGAAAGTTGAGGATCTCTTCCTCAAACGGACTGTTAAACTGCAATGGACTGAATGAAACAAAGCATTTTGATTTCTTCTCCTTCCACCATGCTACTCTTCTCCTCACTAGCTTCACACAATATTCAAATTCAATTCGCTGTAGTTATTAGTTGGAAATTTTTCAGCACGCGCATTATGATTTTTCCTGAAAACACTATAGCCACTTACCAAGAGCTTTCAAATTGATAACAAAACAACCTCCACCTAGCTACAATTTAATAAGTGCTATATAAGGCAGGGAAATTTCAATAATAGAACTTTAGCAGTGTTCTATTCGAAATTTGCATATATATGGCGATTATTACGTTGTGATATCACGGTTTAAAAACAGTAGTGCTTATATACTGCTACTGCATACACAAAAAGCACTTACTGTGTATACAATATGATTTCCATGCTACTACTACTACTGGGATAGCAAAATGATGCAGTTGTCGCAGTCAGTGTTACAAGAAGGATATTTTATCGTGGTAGAAATAAACACCTACTTAAATAGACGTCACAGCAGCAGTGTATTGCATTGAAGAAATCTTTAATGAAGTATCTACACTAATGCGCTACAAATGCACAACAAAACAAAATTGCAAATTTTCATGCATAAATAATGGCCCATGAAAATTTGCTACATTTCAGCACGGCATGAATTATTTTGCTTTGGTTTATAATACAGGAGAGTTTTAGTCCGTTTTAGGTAATGTACGTTCCTATGTAGAATATTAATGGTGTATTACAATATGCATTACAGTATCTACTCGAGTATAGGTCCTTCTATATGTAAGCTATATAGGAATATAATATTATGCAGTATACAAGTAAAACAAGAACAGTGCTGTTTTTAAGTAATGTGTCTGTCTAGCTCAGAATAGCATGGTAAATTACATACTTGTTGACAATCCCCTGTGTTTTCTGCTTTCTTGTGCTGGTCGGAACATGAGTCTCTCTTTTTGAGCAAAGGATGAAAAACTAACCTCAGAATATTAACACTAAATTATAAATAAGCTATGCAAATTCACTCTCCAGCTTATACAATACCAAAATATGTATTATGTGCACATGCAGAAAAAATCTGTTGTACCTATACCTACCTGAACAGGGCTTTATGTTATATGTGTACAATCACAACATACAACAACTCTGCCTATTTTAACTTTAGCTGCACACACACGAAGATAACTGCTTTAATGTATATAAGTGTGACTCATGTACACGTAAAACCCAAAGCCAACAGAAAAAAGGCCGTACGCAGTGATTCATGCAGTAAATAATTAAATTGTTAAAAAACCGTGTGCGATATTCTCTCCATTATCTGTACATATATATTGAATTGACCACTACGTGTAATATGGAGTAGTTTACTCATCGATGATGGCATCTGCATCTTCACGGAAGAAATTCAGAAAAAGGCAAAATTCGAAATTTAACATAATAGCGTCGTTCACAGCACATTGACTACACTTTGCATGATTATGATGATACATGCACATGGATGCGTGTAAATTGCACTTTGTGTGTTAGACACAGATATTTTGAAAGACATGAGATGAGACTACTGATGTCACCAAGCATGCAATCCTCCCTTATCGTGTGTGAGTGTGAAGCATGGATCTGACAAAGCAAAGTCTGACAAAGGAGGAGGTAACGCGTTTTAAAGAGATGTCTGTCTATATGTCACCTCTGAGAGTTTCAAGCCTGAAATCCTTCATTTTTCTCTCTTTCTCTTTCACTCTCCCACACAAACATCCCTGCGTAGATTTCTAATAAACGAGCCTCCTAGCTACTCCTGCACTATAATAGCCCTCAATTTCATACTTTCCACATTGACATTTATTTTATTGTAGACGTTGACTCTTGTCTATAATATGTAAAATATATTTGTAGCGTAAATGAGAGAAAGATTAATAAATTGATAGTTATTGAATGACAGGGGAATGTCATTCAGAATTGTGGAAGTAACAATAAGAAAATGACTTGGGCAGGACACGAACACATTAAATTAAAATAATTCCTTATAATATTTCCTTTAGAATTGAATAGGTTTTGCCTTGCCTTACGGCACAACAATTAGCTCTCTGTCCTCTATCTCCTGTGCGTATCATTCTTAATATTATTCTCTTATAAATTTAAGTGTGAGCGGTGTATCAGATGTAGATGGGAGAATGATATTCTCTCTCTCTCTCTCTCTCTCTCTCTCTCTCTCTCTCTTTTGCACATTTAATATTATGTATAATGCGACTTTGGTGTCTTGTGCTTTACCTACTTCGAAACATTTTTACATACCCAATTTCAAAGCGTGCTAGTAATAATTATTGTTGTGAGAGCGGTACAAGGCTATTAAAGGGCTCCAATATGTACAGTCAGGATTTGACTGTTTTTCCATCTCTCTCTCTCTCGAGTTGACTTTCCGTGTGGTAATTTGATAGATAGAAGTGCAATTGCAGTGAAATTGCATTGGCCCACTACCATCATTTGCCAAGAAATTTTCTAGTGACACGTCTTCACATCATTTATGTCTTCCCTGCACTCACTATTAGAAATTTACACTTCGAGATGACATTCTAATATTCACATTGTAGTAATTACCTTATCGTGAAACTGTACTCAAATATGTCTCCTACTTTTGAGACAATGAGAGCAAACAGATTTTGTCCTCAAACTTTTATTAATTGCAATACTATCTGTATATTTCCTATAATACACATTAATGTCGCAATACTAGTATACATAATACATATTATAGAGATCTATGATATTTACAGTATACTTCAGTAATTTCATTTCCAAACGATCAATTCGATAGAAACAGCATGAACTAACAATACTCTTTTTCAGGTAACTTCACTGTAACGTGATCACCTTCATCTTTTCTCTTACGTTTTATATAAAAAAGAAAATTAGGTACCTTTACCAGGTATATATCTCTCTTGTACATTTTGTACATGACTTGGCCATATCATAATTTAATCAACATATATTTTATGGTCGTTTTAAGTAAAGAATCTACTCGAAAAAGCGTTTCTCTGCCTATTGTTTCCTGCACAAAGCTCCGTTAACTGATATTATTTTTTCATGCTGGAAAGAGCTCGTTCCTTGGCCAACTCGTGACATTTTTGATGACAACAAAGGTTCATGATAGAAACACCAATGTAAAAAGACAAGTAAACTAATAGCCAAACTGTATGAACAAGTACTGTGCAAATTAATGCTGAAAAGCGACACGGGCTAATGGAAATACTTTTTCATCTTTGTTCCTCACACAATTCATCAAACAACAACCTATATAGGAATACAGCATCCTTCCTTGCAACAGTTCTATATAGCAAATAGCAAGTACATCTCTTCTCGTTATCGTCTCTCCAACTCCGGATGATAATAAAAACTCTCGTCTTCTTTTTGAAATCAAGTCTCTAGCTCATAAAACGTTATTTGGAGTTGTCCCGTACTACAAACACCAAATGCCTATATAGTATATACTTAAAACTTCTGTGTATTAAATCTTTCGTGTACACACAGAAGCAACAATCTACTATACATCAGTGCTATATTTGCTAATCATGGTCATGTAGTACATACACTCTCCCAGTATGTAGTAGTACATGCATGCATAATATATGAGTACAAACCTTTTTCTTCTACCTGCATAATTGTAAGCTACTAATAAAAGCTGACTTGGTATACTGAAGCATAATAATAACAATAAAATTCGCTTGATGTATTTTGTGTATTGTATGCCGTGGTAAAGCGAAGTTGGCTGTTGAAGGCATGCCACACAACACACAGTAGTATTAATACGAATATAAATGATCGGATAATACAGAGCGAAAAGCCAAAACTAAGTCAAACCTCATCTGATCGCTATGCGATCTCATACATGGAAACCACTAACTAATAAGTGAACCAAGTCTCTTATTTTACCACCTAAATAGTAAAAACACCACACTGGTATTTACTCACGACTTGAGAGAGGTTCGCATTTGCAAGCCCTCATTTTTCATATTTTATGCTCCACTACGACTACAATGCAAAACAATAGAAGAGTCTATGGCATTATACTATTCCTCTGTCTCTCACCACCACATTTTCTTCGCGGAGGATGTCTCGTAGCAAATAAAACTACAGAGAACAATTTGGCTATGAACTTGGATATATTTACACCACATTTCTACCACCACTAACACCACCACCCCTTTTCCTACCACTGTGCCAGTAATGAAGACAATGGAAGTGGAGTCAACCGCCCGTAACCGACTTATGCAGATTTATTGTAAACAAACGTCAAGATCTTCACTCTATTTGAAGCAAGGCACACAATGCAAATTCACAGTCATGTCAACATCAAGCAAGGCGCAAGGGTTTGTCATTTTTAGGAAGGATGAGTTTTGTGAGCTATGTAAGTAGTCAAGTGAAATGCCACAAATGTCACTTATTGTTGTAGAAAAGAAAACAGACGTATTTAGTTGGCAGACTGTGTAAATCCAATACAATCGCATTCGTAGAAACTCTTCTTCTCAGTGTGTTTACGATTTAAACATAAACACAACACAAGCAAACACATGCGGATGGTGATTGATGAGTGACGGCTTAAGTAAACTTTTAGTCAGGCCAAGTTTTTGTGTGGACACAATATAACTCAATTATGTACACATCTTTATAATACAAACATGACAAATAAGATTACAGCCACTTACTCACCTACATACATGACTTACAATTAGACGTATATATACAAACACAGAAATAGACAAAAATATTATATGGGAACACGTAAACAAGTAAAACAAGGCAGCCTGTTAAAGAGTCAAGTGAATTCCAAGGTATGCACTTTATGCTTTGATTGCCACGTAAAGAATCAAGTCTTCACAATAACACTTTAATTCCATGCTTCATAGACAGATAGTCGGCGTTCGTGTAAAGATTTAATTCAGAGTTACACTGTAAATGTAATGCCTTCTTAAGGTATTACTGCTCAAATGAAGATTTACCTGTGTCGAACGGATAAACTCATGTCCGTAACGAATCTTATGTAAACTTCTTCTACAACTTTCCTAATTTCTCAAGCTCAGTTTCTTCAAAAAAGTTTTCTTCATAGACAGCTTGTTATCTCTAATCTTCATTACACGTGTGTGTGACAATTTAAAAAATTCCTGCACATGTATACGCTCAAACTGTGTATAAAATTAGATGGCAACGCAATATTCATGAACGACAACTATTATAGTAACAATTTAACAATAAAGATGTAAATTTATATTTCAACCTTAATAATTGCATGTGAGCTATATACTGGGGCTTTTAACTAATACTTGAGGAATAAAAAGGATCCACATGTGAGGTACGTCCACGTGTCCACTAATATTGCATACGTTATTTTCAAAACATGGTAATATATAAGAAGGAAGGTTTCCTACGAGTATGATCAGAATCATATGAATAAGAAAAAATAATGCTGAATCACATTTGAAACAAAACGATATGCTAAAGTACACTTTAAGCTTACATGATAAAATAGCAGTGAAAGTTCTGTTGCATTGTAAGTTTTGACTACAACTTCAGGAATTATGATATTATTATAGGTATGCGAGTATCAGAGAATACAAATAGTAAAGGAAAACTATTAAAAGGTAGCGTGGATATATAAGTAGTGCCATAAGGGAAGACAAAGGGACATGAGCTTTTGAAAACCGTTTGAAGAATCGTACCTTGAGATATTTAAGCTCATCATCATTCTGATCGCATCATAAATAACATAATAACGCTATTCATTTTCATCCCAGTCAGTATGCCCATCTCCAGTTTCCCTTGTGCTTAAGTGAACTTGATTATGATGTTATTACTGCTAATTGTAGGCAAAGTCTTAAGTAGCATTAAATGCAATTAAATAAATGACTAGGAGAAGAGAACTGGAAAGGAAAGCCCTAACTGATACCACCATCAAGACTACCACATATATGACACAGTCGTTATATTATAGAAACTATATCTACAACTACACCAAGACAATATATAAATAAATAGTCAAATATAGGTATAGTCGTATTACTTCTCTATTACATATTAGAATGTTAATAGAGGTACACATTGAGAATTTATATGTAAGTAAAGTTACAACTTATAATTATCATGTACAGCCAGTGGTTACTATCTAGTTAGTTGAAAATACATTAATAAACCATTAGCTCATCTCATGGCTGCAGTAACGCTATTTGTATTTAGAAGCTATGAATTTACTTAATGATTCGTCATGGCCTCAGGATAATGCGACTTGTTTTGTGTTTTATTACTTTTACTTGCTATTTATTGCAAACTATCTAAATAAATAATCGTAAATGCATTCAGTTTTTAAATACAAACGTTGCTCCTGCCATTAAGTTGCATTGGGCTAACCATACGGCAAGAAATATTGTACTGCATAAAACTTTTAAACCTACCACTGGCTGAGAACATTATGAATGTAGTAAAACGACACATATAATATTGAAATCTCAATCACCTTATCTTGCTACAGGACGCTTTTTGTGATCTTTTATGTAGGAATTTAAAAGATAAGACTGTATTGAATTTTCTACTGAAACCTCTGAATGAAAAACTTGCTTAGCCGCTGCTGGGAGCTACGAACCTTTTTGGATTTACATTTTTGCAAGAATGTTTTCACTATTTTTACAAAATCCTCCAGTGATTGCATTGCATCCGTTTCCTTACGACATGTATTTACCTAAACTAACAAAAGTAGTTGATTGCCAAGATGCATCGTTTATTACCGACAGCGTTGAATTGAACGTTGGAATTTGGTTGCTATGTCTTTGTTTCGTGATGAGATGTTGCTCGCAGCCTCCTCTCGCTGGAAAAACAACTCGGGAGGATTCCTTAAGAAGACGAGTAGGTTCGTTTTAAATTATAGACACAGCAACCGATTACATATACATTACCACTAAGAGATGCAGTACGGTCCTTACAATCGTACAGTAGAAACATGATACACGATGGGAAAATCAGAAAGTGCGTATCTGGTCAATCTACTGGCGAAGTTTTGAAAACTTTTATTTTATATGCAAAAGAACGAAAGAAAACAGCAAATCGCTATTATCATTGCTAATGATAATGCATACCTAGCAAGCATTGCTTCTATACTTGTACTTACATCAACATCCACCCCAAGGAAACCAGTCTTCCTTCTTACATGGCATTTTCTATGCAATATCATGTACTGTAAAGATACACCTGTGTATTACGACTACTATATATGCACTATACTTATTATACATACATGAGATGAGACTGATGATGGTGATGAAGGGAAGAAAGAGTAGTTGGTGATGAATGACTCGGAGCTGAAGCTGACCAAAGAAAAGACGAAGAGTCAAATGAACTGGGTATAATAATAAGAGAGGTGATAAGAGGAGCGGAACACATGGCAATTCTAAAGAATCAACATTTTCAAGACTCCTACTCACTTCTCAGATGATTCTATCAGAGCAGGACAATTGAAATTGCTCCGAGCTTAATAAAATGCTAAATACACGTTGTACATTTCTAGGGTGTTGATGATTTTTGCCAATAACCTTATTCAAGTTCACTCGGCTGCTGATGAATTCATTCCAGCAAGAATATAATATTATGACCGTTGTTTAGATACAAAGATATGTAATTTCTACCTGCAATCACCAGATGGGTAAAAATATTTAAATTTCAACGATGCATTATACATTATATAGTAATATACAGAAATTATTTCCATATCTTTTCAGAACTTGCATGAATAATACCAGCGTGGTATCCCTGGGTTTTACAATTAAAACTGACTTTACTTAAAGTGTGATTAAATTGAAAAACGAGAAAATTTCTGCTTATTTTTATCAGTTGAACATGACGAATTGTGAGTATTACAGAGGACGAGTAAGCTATATCGAATGTACCGGCAGCAGGAATAAAACAGAAGGGTATAGGGAGGATTAAACTGCAGTTATTATGATACGAGCGACGGGAAAAGAATCGTAGAAGCCATATGATGGAGATTTACATAATAAGAAATACATGCACCTAGGCTTGGGAATAGTAATCATAATATTATTATCATTATTTTCTGATGCAGGTGCGGTGCAATACCCAGACTACACGGGTACAGGCTTATAACGTAGTATACTTTACTCTTATTCACCGTGTAAGCAAAATGTTGATAAGAAAGGCTGATGAATTTCATTTGTGAAGATGAAACAACAGACAGAACTAATCAAAGTGATCAAACAGGCTTTGTTGAATGGGCCGTTGAGATTTGATTCAGCTGTTCAGTTGACGTGCACTCCTCAAACTCATCTCCCTCACTCAAATCACAACAACAACAAGAAAACAGCAACGAAAAGTTAAATGCAAAACTATCCATTACGCAATTGTATATAATACCCATGCAGTAGTAGTGGCATAGGTACACCGGTATCATATTCTATAGTCTACTGTCAACATATCCTGAACACTATTCCTTATTATTGCATGAAGCCTATACAAGAAAAAAAGCTTCATATATATAGAGGATCGAGGAAGATGCACTAAATTTGCATAATGCAGCCATTACGAGTGATTCCCAATTATTAGCGCATCACGTCCACTCACCCAACAGTCAAGGCACTGTATGTACCACTGGATGCTATAAAATTTCCCTATATAAAAATAATAAGTTTATACTGAACTACTCGATTCTATGTGTAAGTGCTGAGCTATTCTATACACGAGAACAACTTTTGTTATGTTTTCTCGTATGGTAAGTTGTCTGCGTGTGTTAGAACATTACTCCGTTCATGCTCAGAGTAAAATAATATTATCTAATATAATGTAAATTAAGTAAAGGTCTTTTGCTCAACATAAGTTTACATTGAGCAAGTAGGTATTTCCATTGGACGGGCAAGTAAAGTAAGTAAGTAGTATTTACTATTTACTAATTCGCTTGGTGTGCTGTTAGGAAGGCGATTCCGACTGTTCTTCTCTTGTGATTACGATCATATATAGGAGAGGTAAGTAAAGAGTAGTTTGTTTGAGAGTAGGAGTACTGGTAGATGAGGCTTCCATTATAATTACGAGGGATATTGCACTGAACTGACTCTGAGCATCCAAGTTTGAGAATCGCATTTAAAAAACATGCAACATCCTCCATTAGATTAACATACAATACAGTAAAGTACAGAATACATTACATCATCTTCAGCATCTACAATATCATCTATAGCTTAACTACTAGAAACTGAACACAAATTATATGTGCAGAACTGAGCTTACTGTAAACATTCGACTTGGGTAAGTAAAGAACGCATTTTCTCATTCTTCCTCTCTCACACAGTTATTTCACGAAAAAATCTTATCAGGCTATCTGAGAGTAGTAGTAAAAAATAATCACGTGTTTTTGCATAGCCACCACCTATTTACTACTTAATATTATCTTGCGAATTAAAAATCATACATTGTAAATATTATCGTCAGGTCCATTCTACATGATAATGTTAAGTAGTAGGTATATACCTACACAGGATTATACATAAATGCATGAATCTCTCTCTCTCTCTCTACTTTCTTCGACTTTACTCAAATTTACATAATATAATTTTATCTCTCGTTCAATTGCGCTAACGAAACTAACAAGCATAAAAAATGGTAAGATCTGACTGAACAAAACACACAAAATTATCACTTTGGTAGTAAAATCAACCGTGAACTGTACACACGCATTCTATACATATATGCAAACGAAGTATTGTTAATGTGCGCTAATATTTGTCGGAGAGGAAATGTGGGTGAATTTGATTGGTTTTTATTTGTTGTATTTTACAACGCTGCTGCATAACTGGCAAAATGCAATAATCACTTGTGTGTTATATGAAGGCAATAATAGCTATATAAATGGATGGTAGTAATAACATTCTAATAATTCTCATCTTCAAATCAAACCATTACATCTGCACATTCACTCATTCCGTCGTCGGCACAATACAAACACAACAAGCCATCACCCGATGATCGTGAGAGTTTCTTTCTCAGTTTTTGTAGTCATTACCTACTTGGCTTGTTGGCCAATTCAATGATTCCGATTACATTTTTATAAGTGCAATGTACTACGACCTACAATTTAATTGTGTGTTTTGCCATATACTACACACAGCCACAATCGTCTAAAACTATAAGTTGGATTTTTATTTTGCTCACTCTTCGTATTAGTGTGGATATCTCTATATACTTAATATTTCTAATGGCTGCTATAGTGTCTATGGCAGAAGTAGTGACTCCACACAGAGATTGAATGACCTTAAACAAGGAAACATTTTTTCTCCTTTCAAAGAGTCAATTAAAGTACAAGTCATGCAGGCATGATGATGATGTGTGTGTGTACAATTGTTTCAATTTATTGTCGGTTTTTGCGCGTATTCCTCTCTGTAGTAGAAGAATTCCTCATCCCAGTACACAAACTCAATTTTCTGTGCAATTTAAACTGGGCAATACAAAAAGAACAACATCATATTTTCTCTATGGATACACACATGTGTGTTTCCAAAGCTAAATGTGTATAAAATATTATATCCATCAACTCGAGTTCAGTTACATGGTAATTGCTTACAAAATAACAACAACTGCTCCAACTGCTCACATATTTACTAAAAGAGTCGATCTACACTCCAACGTAAAGAGCAGATGCAACTTTGAGGTATTTCTCCTGAATGTCTGTCTCAGACTTATATAGCAATACGCCCATATGACGATGACGACCGTACGAATGACTGGAGACATAATAATGTTTGCATTATGTATGTGTAGCTTGTGTATTATGGCAAGGTAGTTGCAGTGAAGTAAAATGTTACTTAAATTGTCGACGAAAGCGTAATAATGTAGGATTAAGGAAAATGTACATGACACACTCTTCAATAGAAGATTGCTGTGTAAATCTGATTACTAATGGGACAAACTTTTATATAATAATACACACAAGGTAGATTTGTACACTTTGACGAATTTATTTAGACAGGAAACAGAAAAAACCATGCCAGTTTTATGTCACACTGTCTTTTTGAACTTTCCAATTTTTTTGCGCCTATGAAATAAATGATTCTTATTATTCCATTTCATTTACAGCAATTTTAATGGTAAATCCTCCTTGTTTATAAGTTCCTAAATGCATAGTTACAGTAATAAGGTATTAATACCTACCAGTTGTTCCTATATGGTTTAGACTTTATAAATTATGTGAATAGTGGAATTAATATGTTTATCAAATGATATATTATCGAAATAATAATTATGTATATCACTTATGCAAAAATTATATAATGTATAGATATATTGTAAATATCTTAATATTGTTATACTGTCTATGTAAAATCGAATATGTGAATCATGGACGTTTGAATAAACTATATTTATTGCAATAATAAATTTTGCATCAAAAAGCGGAGTTTGCACATGAGAATTTTTGCATGTATTTATAGGAAGGAGGCAGCAGGTTTTGAAATGTTGTGTATATGAAGAGAGGGGTGTAGGTACTTAAACAAGTATTACAATGTACTTACAACACCAACACAGCATAATAAAAAGGTAGAACATTACGGAAATTTTTCCCTACTTAGAATTACTTATTTTTATAACACATAAATTCAAAACAACAAATACAGAGAGCTGTAAAGATTACTGTTGTGCAAAAGTCAAGCATAAAACGTAAAAAATATTTAATAGTATGTAGCGTTGTAACACTTGACAAGAAACGAAGAAACCTGATGCAGATAAGTGCAGATATAAAATGCAGAGTAATAATAATTTGAACGTGGAGCACAGCCCAAGAAGGTATTTATGTGAGCCATCCTTTATCCTTTACCTTTCCTTTCCGTAATAAACTTTGTATCATTCGATGAAAACTCGTCAAGTGGACTCAAGCTGGAGCTGAACAGGATAAACGATTATTCTCAATGATGATGACTACAACAAAAGGTCTGCAGCTGAAGTCAAAGTACATTAAAACCATTTTGTTACATTCAACTATGTACAACTATAACCATCATAACGTCTCTCCGACTATCCGGGACTGCATTTGCAGAAATACGTCAAGCATTGGTACAAGGCGAGTATAGGATTATATTTTGCTATATACCTATACAAGAAATAGCTACAGCAATTTATATCGTCATAGCATGACTGTTACAAACACACACACAATGAAAACCATCGTGTAGTGTGTTATTTACTAAATAAGTAATATGAACATTTGTTATTTGCACTACATTATGTCATGTCGTAGACACCTTTAAGTATTTCACAGCTAAAGGTACCATTTTATGCATTCTCATACGTATTCCGCAATACCATTTGGGCGAATGCTACACACACAACTAACAATAAGTAAATGATTAAAGAATTCATTTTCACCCCACATCAAGTAAAGTGTTTCCTAAAAGACAAATTGCAAATGGCAGAGAGAGAGAGAGAGTTACGTAATGGAAATAAGTTATCTCTATAAAAAATGCATACTGTTTCGTTACTACACAGAGAGAATTGAGGATCGAGCTTGGCTTTTGGTTAGAAACGTCTGTTTCTCCTTTTTATCATCTGTTCTTCTGTCTAATGAAAATATAATTCCCAACTAACACATTTAGAAATGTCATCAATACAATAAAATGGAAATGTATACGACCATTCGCCTAAAGTGAACTGGACTCGAATTATTTCTCTATTCAATTATTTTACTGTTCAATTCGCAATCGATTCTGGTATTGCTGCATTTTGTTGAAAGCATGGCATAACCTGCACAAAACTCCTTTGTGTGTACGAATTTACAATAAAAATATGCTCCCATTTAGTAAAACATCTGTTTTCTATTCAAAAACTTTAATGGTGCCCTTCTGCCCACAAATATGGCCGAGAATTACAACACAGAAATTCTTTTACATTTAATCATGCTTCTAACTTCCAATAGGCTCATTTATACTATAAAAACAAGATAACATTTTATACTTAATAAATTATTTCTGCAGTCCGTATACGTATCTTCACATTTTAAAAATTCCTGTCTCTTTTATAATTCTTTACCTTTCATATAAACAATATTTGTAATATATTCCCAACTTCCCTTATGGATTGGATCAATGAACAAAACGAAAAAGAAAACTTTATAGCAAGGAAAGAGCAGTAGAAGATTCCACATATATTTTTCTGCACTCACCATTATCATTCCTATTGCAATCGCTCACAAACAATCAACTTGCTAACGGAACATTATGCATAACCTGTCCAAGGCATAAATATTTATTCGAGACGATTACTATGAATTATACAATTATTATTATAATTCTCAAGTATCACTATTAGGACAAGTAAATAGAAATAATATAAGTACCACTCTTCTGCATACATCAGCATGAACTTATATACGTCGCAATTATATTAACATTCGTACAACATTATAAAGAGTAAGGAGGAATAAAAAGCTAGGAAAATTAATTAATACGTGTACTTGTGTCAGTCAGAGTGTTGTTGTTGGAGGAGAAGATAATCAGAAGTCATTACACCACACAGCACTGCACTGTGAGACTTGTATGGTGCGGTGCGTAGTGGGAGTAACGTATAATGGAATACTAATCGTAATAATAACTAACATGATGAAGATGATGACGATGAAGATGAAGATGGGATAAAATCCCACAACCCGTTAGAATTCACACAATTTATGTCTACATACAAGGATTAATTCAACTGGCTGTATCTATAGGTATACGGCAGGATGATGCTGCACTGTTTCATCCACGACATACACAACAACGTGTACTTCACTATACCTATACGCAGATAGATAACTCTCTGTGTAAAATAATACATGTATTGCTATAGGTATTACTATAAACACTTGTACACGTCTAACGATGATGCTTACCTATTTTATTTTATATGAACTGCATAAGAATATAAATCTCAAGTGTAGTCTGCATGTCTGCCTTGCTCATGCCAATAATATTATATGCACCGCATTATTATATTACTAACATTTTACATAAAATATTTTTCTGCTAGTATATTTGCACACACCTGTACATATTAAATTCATTTATGACTTATATAGCAATGCACAGAAGATGGTTTTAGAGAAGAGTCTCTCTAACATAAGACTGTTGTTATTTTATAAACCGTGTTCTTCTTCTCGGGCTCCTTGTTACGTTAGTTTCACATCAGATAGCAATAATCTGCTCTCTCTCTAATGTAAGTTAAATACAATTCATTTGCCTGTTCAATTCAGAGCAAATTTTAAGCCTGCAGCCCACAACTCTGCAATATTATCAGGCAAGTATACTTCTACTGCACGTAAACAACTGTAGCAAAGTAAATCTTGACCACATAGGATGTATGTGCTTTAAGACGAATACTACTGCAGAAAATTATTTTCGCTTCGTTTGTATCGCACTGTATCCTTCGTTGCCTGCTTGGCTTCGCCTTTATTAGCTTACCAGTTCAGTGAGTGTCTTTGTCTGACTGTACTAGTCGCGTTGCTAATATTATTACAGGCATTGTGTATGCGTATGTTATGTGTCTATGGAAGACGAATGGTCTCAAGCTACTTCACTTCATACATTACACGGATGCGAAATATTAATAATATTTTACTATGCTGTTCTCATCTTTACAATTAAATTAAATGCTTTGTAGCACACTACTAGCAATAAATTCTTTTATAGTCGTCTGCTTACATATCTTGTGTAAATATAATATTATGATCTTGATTACATTTGAAGTGCATGCAAACACACACTAATAGTATTGCGTAGCATAATTTATGTAGGACTCACAGTTCTACTTTTACAAACTACAACTATATGATGGAATAATACGTGTCTAATAACAATATTCTTATAGAATAAATATAGAGCTCTCACAATAGAAATAGAATATCAATTTCCAGGAATTTTGCATAATAAAATATGCAAATAATATATGTAAGTCCATTTTAAAGGTTAATTCAATTGAATCTTTTGTGTAAATTTGCATAACATTTTGTGAATTTCCCTCCTGGTTGAAAAGACTCGAGAAATTGGTTGATATGTAGGTGCATAGTTATTTATAACACACATTTTAAGATTCCCTGAACAATGATTACTTTTTAAATATGAAATTCTACAGTTTTCTACGAAAATTGTTATGGTGGAAAAATATTTCCAGCTGTAAGGTTATTTGATTATGTAATTTTTGTGGTAGAGCGGATACGTTTGTTTGACGATTTATTCTGTGTGCTGTTTGTGTGCGTTATAATAACTCTGCAGTATCACGCTGTGACGATAATAGCTTCGATCAATCCGGGACAAGACAAATAATGCATTTGAATCCCAAGGCAAGCCAAGGCTAAACAAAGGGACCCAGCCATCCTCGCAATATTAAATACAACAATAATAATAACAATAATGTAGAGCAAGAGGAGGTTCAATCTCCATTCTATTCGGCAGATTTCTTATGTCCAAGTCTATAAGAACGAAACACATTCTTGTTACTTGCACTTCGTTCTATAATATTTGCTTTGTAGTCTAAGCCAGCTCTCAGGTCTGCTACTCCTCCATGCATAACTGCTGTACTTAAATATCCAACCAAACACATCACAATGATTTCATATGTGCTAAATTACACGTACTGTACTTTTCTAGCAAGTAGTTATAGATATCAGCCTCTCGTATAACATAACACAACGCACTGTATCTGCACTGGCAATAACACACATTGCAATTTCGCTGTGTTAGTTACGTTAGAGTTTATCTATACCTTTGCTATTTCGCTCAGAATCTTTCTATTAAAGTATTAATGTGGCAGTAGTGTTGTAAAATTACTGTGCGTGTACAATATACTCTTTCTTTCTTATATGAAATTTCTTTACTTACTTACTACCACAACAGTTCAAGTTGGAAACCTCTAAATCAGCTATATCACACACTACAAGTACAGATACCTACATACTATTTTCGTTGCTCGTTTGTCAGATCATTTATAGTTTGTATATAATATGTATGATCCTTTATTATCCTACTGACTATTAGGCTACTACTGCTGCTCAGTGCGATAATGCCACATTCATATAAATAATTCAACAAGAGATGCGATCAAAATTTTATCATCTTTACCAATTCTACCAGAAAACCCTGACTGCGTCTTTCGACTATTATTACAGTACAAATTTATTAGGAAAAAAATCGCTGGCAAAAAAATTCGATTGCATTATACTACTACGACTTTACCGCAATACGTTGCCGACAATAATTCAACCGCAGTTATAAACTGTGAGCAAATCATGAAATCCTTCCTACCCCACATATACATCACATAACGCAACCATATAGTAAATATTTTAGTTAGAAGATTTTTCCGAAAGAATGAGCTTTTATTTGGCAGAACATAAAAATAAATGATGACTTGACTATTATGCATGGTAGGTACTCATCCCAGAACGCACATAGCTTTTATATATAGGGAAGAGTCGTAATGGTAAAATCCCAATGAAAATTACGTTGAACTGATCTTGGATGTTTTTTTTATAGTTTTAGCAAAATAAATGTGTAATGCCAAGTTTAAGTTACATGTAGCAAATCAATTAACCCACTACGTCACATCTTATAATCATTGTCGTCATCGTGTGTATGTGAATATTATCAGGTGAAAAACAATGTCACACTACATAAACTGTTTTAGGTGAAATATTTTTCATCCGCTTTATTTGAAAGATTTAGCCATGTAAATCGTAGTGAGAGAGAACCTTGAAGCATTCTTCTAGATGCTCCTGTGGTGGTTGTAGGAGTATCAGTAGGAGTAACACATGAAGTAAGTTAAAAAGAAATAAAATTTGTAAATTATCAATCAGACACACTCGAGACGCTTTTAAGGAGAAGGATGTGCTCCCGTTTGAAGAGTTTCTATTCGACGAGGATCTCTCATTTATTTGCAGCTTTATCTCTCACTTGTTATTATAACATGCTCTGCCGTGTTCTCTTTAGCCAACTCATGCTATGCTCAAGCTAATCCGCGCTACGGTTTTTAAATTAATCCACTATTGCACTTCACCATTTAAAGCCAGGAAACCACGCCAATGTTTTTACACTTTTCGAGTACCATACCAGTAGTAGTGCATAATATTATATCTAATGTTCTAACTAAACATTAAATACAGGGTATGTAATAACTTTATAACCTTTTCACCCTCATAAATCTTTACGAGCTTATTAGATTGCTTCGTCTGAGAATATTACAATAATTTCTCAAAAAGCAAACCATTTCTTCTCGTATATGAATCTAGAGTATTTCTATGTTTCATTTCTACACGTGTGTCTCCTGAGATGTATTATCGTTGCCTTGTGTGCACTAAAAATATAATTGTATTCTATTGTATTATGAGATTTAATTTAATTATGTACTTTTACAATGTACATTTTAATTACTTTTAATTTAATTGACATCTTGCATTTAGAGAAAATAGTTTAAAATTTCCACTGATGAAAGTCGTCAGAGGCCTTTATTAATTGTAAGACTCTGCTTTGTTGCTAACATTTATTCTACCTGCATTAAAATAGACAGACATTAAAGACATTTGAAATTACACAAACGCAGTAATGACAATTCACGAAACTTGACTATTTGTAAATTCTCACCCTGTACTTGTCTGGAGTTACTACATTGTATTAGTTACATTATTCTCATTGCCGTGTACTACATGTATGCAATTTGATATTGAGTTTGTATAGTTTTCTGTTTTACTTGAACATAACTACTTACTCACTTAGCACCATTAGCACTAATACAATTGCCTTGATCACAGAACCGAGTCAGAAGCACAAGTGTATTAGTAGTAGTTTGTAGTAGTAGTATTCAACATGAAACGCATCTAATTTCATTCAAGGAGCAGTCGAGTAGAGATTTTGTGTAAAAGTGCTTACTCAATTCCACTCATGGATGTAAGTAGATATAAACTATAATGGAGCAAGCAGTAGAAAATAACTAACCCAAATCATTTCCACATAACATTATACCTACTTGTGTTTATATACCATAATCTCCTACAAATACAGCTAAAACTACTTCTACTTACAACCACCTCACCTTACACGTACAATGAAAAATAAAACTGTTCAGATGCAAACGCAGACGACAAATCTTTATTTATAAACTTCTCCAACAAACAAGTTCATTACAAATTAATCTCCAAAGAAATGCCTGAACAAAACATTTACATTGTAATGGCACTTACAGTCCGCAATTCAAAATTATAAACCGGATCACGTCATTCAGAAAAACTAAACAGCAGAAAACTAAATCGCTCCGATGTACTCTCCTACCGTTTGCTCACTTTGTCTCATGCTGACATGTTTTTAGATTATCGCATTGTGAGAATGAATGTAAAACTAAGATAACTCTACTAAAACAGTAAGCTATATAGTTGCAGCACCATGGTAAGTATTATTATTATTATTATTACATTATAATTATTACCTTGTCCTCTGCTATACGAATAAGTGTCATAGGAAATGAATATGTAACAAGAGAAAATACATTCGACTGTATTTTTCTACCACGACACTAATATTCTCATTCCGGAATGAATAAGCTTTACTTGAACTTGACATACTGACACTTGTCTCGACTCATTATGAACTGGATTAAAACGACCATTATTCTTCACTAATTTCCTTTAGCTACACTAAACACCATCATCATCACAAGCAATTAGTTCTGAGCTCAAACTGCCCATAAAACACAGAACTTTGTCTTATACTTCTCTATAGTCCTTTCTGTCTTTTCTCAACCTGCTCTCGATTTACCCAAACTGTTTCCATCCAATAAAAATTACTCCTTCGTGTAAAAATATGTAATTCACTGTTACACGCGCTAAACTATTACATGCAACGTTATATGTACCATAGAGTCGTATGTACTTCCATGAGTCTCAAATTCAATTTTTTTTTTACAATGAAATTTACCACACTATTTTGTCTAAGCGATATAGAATCTCAAATCTCTACTAGAATACGAATTACCAATAGTACAGGAGAAACTTAGTCAGTTTTAATGTAAACAACGTACCTGTGTGTAAGAGTTCCAAATGTTTCTTGAGACTTGTACTTATATTTATATCTGTATCTAAAATACTACAACACAGTTCAATACAGTAATTTTGAGCACGACATTATTATTCACATGCATAGTTTTCCATGTGTAACTTGCAATATAAAATTGAAATAATTACTGTCAGTAATACTATTAACTTGAATCTTGCATTGCCAATGTCAGTCAATCACTCCACATTGAATCAAGAGGCAAACAAAACAAAAACTAATGTAATAATAGAATAACAGCAATAAATAATAATGAAACAGAGACACACCACTGTTAATTAATCCATCCATTAATAATTCCTGTCGTATTGTGTTTGCATCTGTAGCTGCGGCGTATAATAAACAGAAGAACGGGACAACGATGATCCTATATTATTATTTGCATTTGAATTATTCTATGTATACAGTACACTTGTATAATTTCCATGCAACCCTACCAGTACATTATAGAAATGATGCACCGAAAAAAACGTAGTGGCTCTAGTTAACTATTAATAGAGATGATGATAATGATGTCTCTGGTAGAATTGAATTTTTTTTCTCTCTCTCTCAATTAACGTAACATTTAACATCACTCATAGAACACATCACTGTCTATTAATGCAATTCCACACTGTAAAGTCAATTCTGGAGCGTCATACGAACTCAACTGAACAAATGAGGAGCGGACCGTTAGAGAATCCTTAGTATATGCAATACCCTCAAGTGCTACTTATTTTATTAGAAATGTACAAGTACAATGTACTTTTATTTTATTACGGTTTTTATTTGTAAAAAGCCTGTGTAGATATTCAGATATTTATTTATCGCACGAAAAACACACGTTAAAGATTTTAATTCCAATATTATTTTCATGAGATAAGTTTAGTAGTGTGTAAGTAGAATTGGACAACTGTACTACTACTGAAGGCACTGAGCAGTTTCATACAGGTATTCACATACATAAACTTTTTCAAACCACAATTGAATTAGTCAATCAATCGTAATTTTCGAATTGAAATGAGGGTTTTTAATAAATATGACAATTCACGCAGTCATGTAAAAATCTCAGTAATGGAGAAAGGAATTTGCAACTATGATGAGCATAATATGTGTACAATATACACCTGAAGATTCCTAGTTGATAATATCTGTAGTAGTAGGTAGTTTACATAGAGTGTGTGCTCAAAGACTTGTTTTTCCTTGCAATATTGTGTTTGTTGTAATTGCACATTGCTATTATGTGTTTGAACAATCTGAACGTGTTTAATGCATGTAATGACAGTATCGTAGTTGTAAGTTTTGAAGAAAAGGTTTGAATGTTTTCAACACGCATGGAGCAGTGGCACAGATATATAATTAATGGTTTTACTACTTCACGTCAACAAACTTCCGCAAAAAGGATTCTGATTATTATTCAACTATGCACAATAACGCACAAAACTAAGAATTAATGATATTATTATTCCGTGCTGATGCAACGTTGTTTACTCACACATGAACAACTACAATTAAATTGAAACGAAACTAAACATATCGTAATAAATGCAGAAAGTCAACAATTTCACTTTGTACAACAAGTCACTACATGTGTCAAACCCTCTGAAAACCAATGCTATTTAGAAGAGTCAAATCGATGAACCAGTTTTCAGATTTCACACAAAAAACTATTACTCACACTTTAGGGAAAAACGCTTGTATACAAAAAAAAATCACACCAATCCCAAATTAAGTCAGTTTTCCAATATTCGAAAAACTGTGGACGAATCTCACTTTAACTCATTATTGCTATATGAGTATAGTAGCAGTGTGAGTAATAACTCGAATGGTTTCTACCAAAGTGATGGTGGTAGTACGCCAAGCGATAAGATACATTACAAGATTTACGTGAACTTTTACAGCCGGAGATATAGACACAGACCGGCATTGATGGATGCTGAATGACTACTGAAGACACTGATAGTTACAGCAAAGGTTTCATGAACCGTAAGTACATGCCTAGAGAGAACATGGCACTTCTACAACACACAGTCCCTATGTGTAGCCATCGCATCGTATAAGTTTTGCTATTTAGTTGCATTTACAAAGCTCTGAGAGCAAGGCAAGAGATTGTATTTTGTATTTCTTCGCTAGACTCTCAGTCAGCGTTTTCATATGATTATTCTTATACTTATACGATCTCAGTCTGAGTTGCCTTGAGGAGGATTAGCGTTTACTACTTGTAAGTAGAATACTTCACAACTTGGACACTGTTCTACCTACAACTACATGGCTGGTGGTTTGCCTGTTGTGTATCTGTGTATGTACTGTGAATGCATGACTCTTTCTTATTTGTGTATTACGAACAATAATAATTTCTCCATTTCATTCCCATACTACTACTACTACTACTACGATGCATACGTACACCTCCAAGTCGACCACAAGACAAGAGCAGAGTAACTCACACAGACTTTCTGACGTTGCATATAGGCGAAACGCTACTACTACTTGGAAAATACAAAACTCTGTGTGTGTGTGTGTGCTCCACTCACACTACCAACCTAAACGATGCATACAACACACTCTTGTGTAGTAAAATTCTTATTAAATATACCTAACGAATATTAAAAAGAATACATACAAAATCATATTAGGATAATGATTCTAATATGAGCACACGTAATAAAAGCTAGACATCAACGATGATGAAGGCTAAGTCTAAACTCATACTGTTTATTTCTCTTCCAAATGAAATAACACTCACAAAAGACAGTGGTGGATACAAAGACACATAATATTAATATTGCATGATGCATAGTATAGCAGTGGAGTAGTATATAGGTATGTTTAAATAAATACACACGTATTGTGTAGTACGCTTATTATTGCATTGTGGAATTATACAGACCTATATGGTACTTTTAAGCCTAGAGCCAGATTTAAACTTTGGAAAACAAGTTAGTTAGTTAGTTAGTTTAAATAGGAGGACCTTTCTTTAGCCTCCGTCTTATTACTACTAACTGATTCATGTGGATGTACTATATAAATATTGCACATTTATGCCTATACTTCCAACAAATCAAATAATCACTGTATTATTACAGTCACTCACAATATAGCTATATGATTGTAGTTATACATATATATATATAAAGAATCGTGTAGTGTGCATAGGTAGATGATGTTGTGGGTTAGATATTATTATTATTATTGTGTATAGGAGTACATTATTAAATATAGGATATGTATTTGTATAGAGGATATATTGGTATATTGGAGAGATGTGCTGTGGAGATCAACTCGGGTCTAACTCTCATAATCTTATCATCATTACACTAGTTGCCTATGAATGTCCATAAGTAACCCTTCCATAAAGAGTCAACATACACAATGCACAAATACTTTATTATACAAGACAAGTCGACAAACCAGAATCTCAAATTATGTGCCTTGAATGCAAAACAGTTCACTTGACTTTACTGAGGCTTCAGTGTCTAGATGCAGTAATAATAGAGTTACGTGGCATATACTACCTAATCAGATTTGCCAGTCCGCCTTCAATATATTATGATATGATATGATGTCCATAACGTGAAGAAAATGCTCTCTCTCTGTACTTCCATTGTGCTCACTAAAGTAAAAATAAAGGAAGATCACTATGACTAAATATTACTACTACTACAATTCACCATAATTACTTCATTGTATTTACTGTACAGTAGGATGCTCCTTAATGAAATCCAATACGGACAATTGTCTTTGTGTGTTTCTCTGCTGGTGTAACGTGGAGACGATTGTTCAGACTTATTTCTTTGTTTTCTTTCCTAATTTCCGTGCGTATTTTCCGTTTTAGTTATCTACGTTGGAAAATCTATACATATTTCATTCACATCATGTGGCATAAGGTAATCTTCATCCATTCTTGTGTTTCTACCATTACTTTATATATACGGAATTGTTATACCAACTTGTAAGACGACAGTGCAATTATATATTACAGGTATAACTGCATAAATATAGCAGTTACGTAACGCATAGTGCTTTCGCCTTAGTAATTGTTGTATACGCATATCTCTATCTTAACAATTTATTAAGATAATCGTAATCTTAGCATACAGAATGAATTGTCGTTAGTGTCCCACTGTCATATTATCTTGATACGTATCAGGAAAGGAAAAATGTACGAAACAAGTGGTGGAATCACATACCCATTATTTCTGCATGCTGATGATGAGCATTGAAATATATACGGAACATTGTCTATGTACCTCACTATATTTAAAAAAATCAAATTCAAGTTCAGCTCATGATTTCGACCTTAAAGGAGGTATTTTTCAATGGAGGTCGGTAATAACGTTGTAATCAAATATTCTTATGTATGCGTACATGATCTAATTTGTGGTGTGAATTAAAAAAGAGAGAAACTAATTTTCGTTGCACAAATCGTGAATTCCCTAAAGACATCCGGACTTGTTAAATATCCTGGAGTCCCGTTGGAGCGAGAATGAAGAGCAGAGCTTATGACTCTGACTCTTAAGGATTACGATTGGAAAATAGATTTTTACGTGAGTTTGTGCGGTGAAAAGCGATTTGTTTTCTGATGCTTACATATAGTAATCGTTAAGCTATACATGAAACTGTTGAGAATACTAGAAGGTAGCATAACAATGGACTGATGTACTGAAGAACATTCACGTGTTTTGTGTACAGATATACAACACAATAATGATATGCCTTCTCGCACCTGTTTGCTTAGGTATAATACAGCATAATCATAATAATCCGCCTTATACTGGCGTACTGTACAAATACTAATATAATAATAACACTATAATAATATTACTCTGTATAGTAGTGTAGTTTAAACATGATTTCCATTGTTGCATAGTAATACATATAGTACAGCAGAAGAGTCAGGCAATTTCTAAAAGTAAATAAATAATAGAACGACTTTGACCTTTACAAATATATTTTACAATTTAATATTGAACCTCATTTTCCAAAGTTGGAATGGAATAACCCAAGGTGAAATTTGTGTATGGATGTTAACGATGGGCACTGTGGTATTTTAATATGTAGTCAGTCAACTCTGAGAAGACATTATGACAATTAACGCTAAAAGCTATATGTACGTACAATATGTATGTTTTGTGCACCAGTAGAATCTGATTGGGAGTATTGGAATTCTCATGGCATGGTACGCACACTGATTGGCTGCCATTAAATTAGCTGTGGCACACCGGAATTCGCCTGAGTGAAAAGAGTGAGCAAATCTTTCAGGTGCTGTATTACATTACTATTACATAAACTCAAACCTGATTTGATTTTCAATTTCTTTCCCTGTATACTGGTATACATACAAGAATCTGCAACCAGCAGCAGCAGCACCCGAACTTACAACCAACGAAACCATACCCACATAATATTTCTCGTAAATACAATTAAATTTCGCAATGCTCGTTCAGCCTGCATGTAGCAATGTACAAGAAGTATTACAGTATTAGTACGTGTGCATAAGTATGACTTAACATTCTTTTATCTTTACTGCATGCGTTTGTACGAACGGGGAATGGTAGTAGTAGATTTTATTCGATAGACATAATGTACGCGGGATGTATATAGTTATAGCAGTTCATGTACGCCAAACTTGACACCACAACAGCAGACCTGTCAAACTCTAACGAAGAACGTTACAAAACGGATTATTCTCTTCTGCACTTCACTACAGATTTATAAACTGCAGTGTGTTTTCCTCACTGCGATGCTGCAGGAGTCTTAAACGTAGTCAGAGTCAGAGGCTACTCTTCGTCAGTTTACTTTCCTTCGGTCAATCACACTAATGAATGAAATAGCAAGAACATAATATTGATTCCAACTTGCATTGTCATAAATTGTCGAATTCATTGCCAAACGAAGCTATCTGTATCTTGGAGCAAGCTATCATGTTAGGCAAAAACAGATAGCAGGCAGTTTTACAAATGAACATAATATACCGAATACTTTAGATAAATAATGTTAGAGTTTCTCGCTTTCCTTATTATTACTGCTGTACTTATGGTCTACTACGTATATTATATATATGCACAGCTATTACACACCAGAGTCCAAAGAATTATAAAATATATTTATATAAAAAATTATTTTCCGTCTTGTGAAAACTTCATTCGCAACACGGTCTGCGTACAGATGAATAAGTGCACAACCTGTATACAAAAACTCTACAATAAATGTGTTTGTAAAAAGTAAATTCAGGAGGATGCCTTTCGTAATCGCACCATTAGGCACTTTACCTATGTACTAAGGCTTGTAAAATATACACATGACTTACAATACAGAATGTAAAATATTTTATCAATAATGTAATAGTAGTGCAGGTTCTAAAAGAACGTACCTAAATTCACAATGTTTTTATTGAAGTATACGTAGTGTGTTGCGCGAGTGCCAACAAAATGATAATAATATTATAGTAGTGGTAACGTAGTATAGGTAAAACACGTATGTGTATCTGTCTATATGGCAGGTAGAAGGTCTATGTGATATGGCTACAGATTAATATAATGTGTAGTTTTATACAAAGGATGTTTTGGACAATACCTACTAAATGCTATAGCCATTGGCGAATCGCTTTAAATAACTGTGAATGAAGATGAGGGAATTCCAATTGTACAATTCGTAGTAGTTTAGCATAGGTAAGTAAAGGACTTGCGTATATAACACATGACATGACATCAAGAATGTTCTGCAAGGCTTCAGGTTAAATCGAATTAGTTCTACAATAAATTATTGGATCAATAACCTTTTCTTCAAAATCGTCTTCGCTGCATCCGCCACAGATCCCCGTATAGAAAAACTATTGGAAGTTGTATTCTTCTCTAACATGAAATGATATTAAGTACACAATGCTTTTTATACGGGGATGTGGCTATCAAACCTTTTTTGCAATAAATATCAGCATTATAGTAATCTTACGTATAGGTACGCACAGCAGAAAGAAAACGAAAGCAGTAAATGAATAAATTAAATGATATAAGCACGGAGTTACAGCTTTTTAACTAATCTCGATCCCTTAACTCATCTCAAGATGCAGTAACCTTCCGGCAGTTCCGTCCGGTGACCTTTTCTTACAGAAGACTTCTTAGACTTCTAATTAACATGTGTACGCGTGTGGTCTTTTTGGGGTTACGTATAGTCTCTCTGAAACAAAATCACGACCAAGACATTTCGCGTGAGTGAACTGCCGATGTCAAACTAAAAATTGTTTATATTTATATTCAACTGTGCAAAATCACAATTTAGATTCAATGTCATTTTAATTTCTTTTAATTACAAATACAAAAATATTCACGGTCAGAACCTACTTGAAATTAATTACAATGGCGAGCATCATTTTTATGCAAAGAGATGAATGAATAGCGTCTGTACCTATAATCAAACCTACAATCATTTATTTAAATTATTGGCAGACACGCAAAGTTTTTACTTATACATATTTTGTAAACACGTATAAATAATAAGGCAGGAATAATAAATGTTGAAGAGTTCATAGCACCGAATTTGAGAAAGACTGTAATTTTTGTTTTGACTACAAAGTCAGAGAATGAAGAAGAAGCTCCACAGTAAAAAAATTCAAGCGAATGAGAAAAGTGGCGTGAATGCATATGAATATACCGGACGTCTACTATTTATGTAAATGAGGACAGGAAGAGTGGAGCAAATTTTAGCGTAAAGTAAAAGTAAAAGTGGCGAATTTGTTAACAAATATGATTCGACTTGAATGACCTCTTTCTTCTGTAGTCTATATAGCCTCTACAAAATTACAAACACACAGTGGACAGAATTGGATCTCCATTTCTTCACGCCAAGTCGTACATACAAACATAAAATTCCCTTCACACATCGTCCCACCTCGCCCGAATTAAAATCATTTTCAATTTCATCCATCCCACGTGTTTCTATTTACTACACGTACACGTTTATCCTTTGCACCCATCACAGTATAAATTCAAATCTGTATAGACATACAAATGACAACCAAACACAAACAGCTATAAGTGCATGGTGGAAAATGTCTTTATGTCTGTCTTGTGTCTTGCTATTGCCCTTCTTTGCATAAAGTAAAAGATGCGATGACTTGATATTTTGAAGGAAAGAATAGAAGGAGAGAGAGATTTTGTGATTTGTGGAGGAGTTTTGTTGTGATTCGGTTCGGTGGTTGCGTTTGCTTTGGTTTGGTGAGAGATGATAAGAAGTGAGTTGTTGGCGTCTCTCTCTTGGGTTAAGTTATAAGTTGACTGGGCCAGACCATACAGTTTGGCTGCAGCCCGTGTACATACACAAAAGCAACACAACTACTATGAATAGCTACATTTACAATCATCTTGTGAGATGTACAGCAGAATGCCTGTCGCAACCTTCGAAGAGCACAGCATCTCTGTCTGAGGCTAGTCAAGAAAAGTTACCCAAGTCAAGCTCCTCGTCAGAAAAAAATAAATACAACAAGGAGCATCACGGGTAAAAAGCTGCCTTGTCTATTCTTATATACTAAGAGAGAGAGAGAGAATACATTTTATAATCTAAAAGTGTTTCCTTGACCAGTTGCACCACAATGCACCCTCAAGTGAAACCAAGACGAGCCTCGGAGCTGGACAAGAAAACGAAGAAGTGAGTGCTTCTTTCAGAGCTTAGCACAAGTTTCTCCACAACAGATTAGATCATAAACTGAGAATAATACCGAGAAGAAGAAAAATCATGAAAAGACTTTCAGAAGCCCCTGGCAAGGTCTCTTGTAAGTGGATCCCAGTTTTTTCTCAAGTCAATGCAAAGTACCTTTTCCAACCGAGTATTATATTGGGACGAGCACCTACTTAAGGGATCTGAGAATAAAACAGGGTTCATAATCATTCCTATTGCCGTGTGCTTACTCGCTAGTAAAACTCTCTGTTTCTCTGGGCTCAATCGTCCACAAAAAAATTCTAGAGGTGTAACGTTTTCCACGTGTTTTTTCCGTCTTATTGTTAGTTTCACGGCTTCACGTGTAATATTGTATTTATATTAAAGAAGGAACAATATATAACTTTGTGTAAGTTACTGGGAATTTCATTTCGTACACGGACCTTCAATCTAGATGACGACTTTTTGAATATGTATCGCAGTATTGCTCCAGGGAGCAAGAGATAAAATGTATAGATATATTCAGATTACTGCAATGCATACAATTAGTAACAGAAGCTTTTTATATAGTCTTACTTTATATATAGGTGTAGGAAGGTACACTACTACGAAATAGGCAAAAAGGACAATATAAATAGTTCATGTATATTGAAGCTATTACTTGTACAATATTGCTTGGATGGTCGTTATTGCAGTGAGGGATATCAAGATACACGTCAGTAGTGAGTCTACAGATCTGCAAATAAATATCGAGAACACGTTGCAATGCATTGTAGTGTATTGTAGCATTATCACGCTTTTGTAATATACTTTACCTTTACACCAAATAGAAAATCGCATAAGTAGAGTAGAGCATCTTCGTTTTTAGTGTTTCCATGCACAGATATTTATAACACTAATTTAGATATTGTTGCTGCACTTATTGTGTGCAGTAAATGTCTATACTACTTCTATAGAGAAAGTTTTCTACACAACGCAACGTAATTTGTAAGTGTATCCTTTAACAGGGTGCGGTGTAATTCCTTTTACAGCACCAGTTAGCTTCACTGTGTAGTATAACACACTATCATGTTAGTTGTGTATATCTATGTAGTTACTATTTCGTGTAATAAACATCTGGGATTAGCTTTTATAAGGGAACAATAGTATATTGTAATAAATTCAGCCTTGCCCTCCCTTCAGAATTATACCAAAGGATTTCGACCAATAAAATAAACTCTCCAGAAATCTCCCGTGACCATACACGCTTTATTACACATATCACACATTTGACCTATACAAATAAATTCACTACAATCTTACATGCTACGAATATTACAAAACTTTTCAATAATTTCAATATCTAATCTATAAAGCCATAAAGGAACAATTAATTAACCCAGCACTGCTCTATCTACATAAATGTTCTATTTATATGTAATACGGATAAGATACTATTCACCCTGTTCAATTTGATAATCTCTGCACATCTTCAAAAGTCGAAATTCATTAAACAAAAATTAAATTTTGGACGCTCAAAAATATTTGTACAGGAGGAGAGCATTGTATTTATAGCTATGCCTGATTATTCAATTAAGTAGGCAATTTACTTATATTACAAAGAACTTGTGGATAATGCGAATGTCATCATATGATTTGTTTTCGGTTGACAAAGTGAACTGGTTGCATATAGCAGGATTTTATTTCATTTTCGTACGCTTATTAGTTTATAGTATTTAACAAGAGTGTTGTATTACAATGGACGAAGATTTATCATGGTTTGCTATTTATGTATCTAACAAGAATATTTCCAACCCTCAGAATTTTCTAGTTTAACGTAATAATACGCCTTGTCAACTGTGAGAACCTGTGGTGTAAACATGTAATCTTCACGGTGTATTTAATTCCGTGTAGAATAAAGTGTTCCCTTGTATATCTCGCTCGTCATGATCGTCATCACTTAAGTCCATCGAGAAAAGGAACTTTCTGAGCATATTACAATATAAATAGAGACAGACACAATGGTGAAATGGTTGCATCCATCCTAATCTGCGTACTATATACCTATGTGCCTCTATCATACCAAAGTTGTAAACTTTGCATGCCTTATATTATACCATCCAAGTAAGAGTCATCGAACTGGATACACAACAACTTCAAACTGAATTTAACAACTTACACATTACTCATATATGTCGTAGGATATTTCAAACTTACATTTTCCTCTGTAAACAATTCCCTGTCCTTTGTAAACTCACACTTTGGGTAATAAAGGCAATGATATATAAAATATTATATGGTTTTCGTGCATCGCCCAGTAAAAGGACGATTGTGGTAGTATTTAAGTGTATTATTATAATGTTTTATATTTTGTGTCCATTCTATTTAGTAAATTAAATTTAAAATTGTGTGTTAATTCTCACACCCTTGCGTTACTCAGTTCCAATCAAATAAATTCTAAGCATTTACTTATTATATCACCTGTACCTGTTGTATAAGTACACGCTGCTACAGTTAGTTGGGATTTGGGATGCAGAGAATTCCCTACGACACGAGTAATAATCCTAATCCATAAAGTACCCAAATAAAAAATAGGAGAAGAAAGGACATGCCTACAGGGAGTTGAGAAGATAGACAAATACACACCTGCTGCTCACACTAAAAATATAAACTGATGTGTAAACAAGGAGACTAGTAAGTAATAATAAGTAATTCTGTAAGGTTTGACTTGAATGGCATGGGATGGGATGGCATGTCGAAGGCAGCCAGAATAAATCCCTTGTTCCATAATTTTCCTCCCATGAAATTATATTTATTTACACCAAGCAAGAGTAAAACAAAAAATCCGAGCTTATGTTAACAACCAATATAGCCCACTACTTAAATTTGTGTCTTATATGCGTGTAAAGTGTAAATGAGAGGCAATGATGATGATGATGATGATGGCGAGAACCCAGGAAGATATATTTTCTCGTTTTTAGCTCGTGTGGACTGTGCACATGGACAAATCTCACAATAAGATGCATTTGCCCATGTGCATGTAACACACGGAGTATATGGAAGTAGTTTAGTTACTTAATCAGCATTTTGAGGAGAGAACATCGCACCTACTGCCTTTTCTATTACACACCAACTTAAAAAGGGATGTTGTTGTGTGAGTGAAGTGAGTCCAACTCTAATATTAGGCAAACGGGTAATAAAAATGAATAATCCATCACATCCTTCTTGAGATGCACACACTCTCGTCCAACAATCACCCTTCACACGATTCAGAAATCTCTAATGTTGTGCTACAGAACCATTAAACTGCCTTATCTACGCACACGATACAATTTATACACAGTCCCTTCAAAATTCAGAGTAGTAGGAGCATTATATATTTATATGGAAAACCTATATATAGGTATCTACAATAAGCGTGTGTGTTAAGGTAACCAACCTAAGTATCATTTTCTTGCACATATAGGTTGCACTATATTTTTTACAGGGCATTACTATTCTTCTTTTAATATAATCTGTTGTAGTATGACTATATGAGATGTCTGTGGCAGTTAACAAACATTTGAGGTTCTCAACATCAATTATTAATTAAAGTGTGATGGAACACCTTAGGTACATGGAAGGGGGATTGCCTTTATAAATGCCCATTTGGGTTGGCTGACATAAACCACAATGAACTATTTACTTATATGGTGTAACGTGTATTTATATATGCACAAACTAAATATTCTAATAAGAGTCTGCTTTATTTTCTGAACCTAGCTCAAGTGAAAATAAAAGGAGTATCAAGAATTGCGTTGCTGACTTTTACAAGAATGGTTTTCTGCCTAGTCGACGATATCGCTTGACGGGACATGGGACCTCATGAAATCTTGCGCAAAATAAATCTGAGAACACGACAGTAAATCCCATCCAGTGATACGTTGGAGCTATAGGAGTGATGATGATGCTGGGAATTTAAGGTAAGGTACCTATCTCGTGTAAGTATTAATACAGTGTGGATTTTTCGTGTAAAAAGCATAGCTTTTCACTAACGTGATCTATCATGCAGTGTACGCAGTGCTTGATTTGCTATGCCACTTCTTGTGAAGAGTATCCTTAAGCTTCGAAACGATTCTGTAATTCCCTCACTCACACAATCCTCACTCACATTTTGTTCTAGTCAGCTTTACTTTTTATAATGGCACGAACCAAACGAAAAGAAGAACAATTTCATCTTCTTCTAGGTACTGCGATACTTGAGTGAGTGAGTGCATTATATACAGATGGTGGATGCTCTCAGAATCTACACCAGATCAAATGGAATCCCATACAAATACTTTGCAACTCATGCACGTAGAAATTCTTTCGTGTGTCTGTGAACATGTGCAAAAAATATCTTGCCCATAAATACCTTTTCAGCAGAACGTAAATAGGTAAGTATTTCCAGGGCGAACTCGAGTGAGTAGTGTACTACTAGGGCGGGTCAAGATAGAAAATTTAGAGACGGCAAGTTACTAAACCCGGTGGCGCCATTTGAGGCGGTAAG